>WYDI02021863.1:7661-44923 GCA_009867235.2 Psittacus erithacus | reverse complement strand
TAACGTGGCAAGAGGAGATTGGACCGGAGGCGGGTATAAAAAGGCGGGACTTTTGAAAGATCCGGTGTGCGTTGTGACGGAGCTAGGGAAGGCTCTGCGCGCGCACCCAGCGCTGTTTTGCTTATTGCTTCTTAGCCTAATTAAAAATTCCTTTTTTTAAAAATTATTGGGTTCAGTCATTTGTTTATAACAAGCTTTGTCAAGGATTCAGAACATTCTGAGTGTCCAATGAGCAAAGTAATAATTTTAATGTTAAAAAATAAAAATATGTTTCAGTAAGTCACATGGAAAGAAAACACTACAACAACAAAAAACAAATTAAGGAAGTTTTGCGATCTTTCTTCAATTAAGAAAAACTAAACACCTAAACATCAGACAAACAGACTAGCTAGGGACCACTCGAAATGCAGTCTTAGTGGAACGGAATATAAGAAATAATAATTCTAAAAGTTTCTAGAAGTTTAATAGTGTTCATCTTTCTTATGGAAGTGACGCTGCAATGCTTAGGAAGGATCAACTTTGCTGCCATTAACACATTCAGATTTCAACAAATGAATATGATCAAAATCTTCATGAAAACAAGGCTCTTAAAAATAAGAGCTGTCATATTGTAGCAACAGGATTAGTACTTGTTAAAATCTAAAAAACAACAAAAAAGTACTACAAAAACTACTCTCCAATAGATATTTATGTCCTGGTTTCAGCTAGGATAAAGTTACTTTTCTTTCCAGTGGCTGGTGCAGCGCTGTGTTTTGGCTTTAGTCTGAGAATAATGCTAAAAATACACCAGTAGTTTAGCTGTTGCTCTGTAGCACTTTCCCTGATCAAGGACTTTTCAGTCTCTCACATGCTCTGCCAGTGAGGAGGAACACAAGAAGCCAGGAGGGAGCAGAGACAGGTCACCTGACCCAAACTAGCCAACTAGCCAAAGGGATATTCTATACCACTGCATGTCATGCCCAGTATATAAACTGGGGGAAGTTACCCAAAAAGGATTGATTGCTCAGGTCAGGCTGGGTATCAGTCACTAGATGTTGAGCAATTATGCTGTGCTTCACTTGTGTTTATTGCTTGTTGGTTTGTTGGTTATTTTTTTTCCTCTTGGTTTTATTATTTCCCCCTTATTATTTCCCTTATAATTATTATTATTAGTAGTAGTTTTGTATTATACTTAAATTATTAGACTGTTCTTATCTTAACCATGGGGTTTACATTCTTCCAATTCTCCCCATCCTGCCCAGACATGGGGGAAGGGAAGATGTGTGAGAGAGCAGTTGCATGGTAGCTAGTTACTGGCTGGATTTAAACTTCAAAGCTCTCCTTTTCCTATTACTGTGAAGACCAAACACCCTCAAGCCTATTTATTGTTTTCAACAGAAGATACTTAATTTTCCCTAGGACTAAGCACATATCACACTTTACTTAATAGCACCTTTAAATATGTTAATTGTGATAATTTAGTCTTCAGTCCATGCGCAGGCGTATAATTAGTTTCCAAAGATTAATTGAATTTAATGAGATTCATGTAACATAGATAAAAAAGAGATATGCTCCCCTCCTTTTGCTGAGAGGTACTGACCGTTATGCTGAGCTCGATCATGATGAACTCTTTATTAGTGAGGATAAGAATAGTGAGCAGAAGTCAAGCTAATAGATTTACAGACAATCAGATCAGGTTAGTTTCAGACCTTCTGCAATGTCACTCATATGAAACTGGCCTGTTGCTGCTGCTGCTTCTATATGCGTCCCCTTGCATTTGTTTTCTGATCAGACACAAGATATCTTTGTTCAGAGAACCTAAACATTTCTTTATCTTGGATTTACTGCTGCCTGTTTGTAGTTAAGAGTTTAAAAAAAACTCACTAGAAAAGTTTCAACTGCTTACTACTTTGAAAAACATAACCCTTCAAGCTGAAATTTTATTGGTGATTAGCCCGGACTGATTTTGTATGTATGTGTGAGGTTTGTTTGTTTAAATATGAGTTTTCATAAATAGATTTCAGCTGCGTCTTGGATGAGGGTGGAAGAAGAAAGAGTGGAGCTGTTTGCTCAAGATGAAAAAAAAAAAGAAAGAAATAAAAGGCCTTTAGGCTTTCGCAACAGTTTCTCTGTGAACTATAGAATCATAGAATGCTTTGGGTTGGAAAGGACCTTAAAGATCAGCTAGTTCCAACTCCCCCTGTCATGAGCAGGGACACCTTCCGCTCACCAGGTTGCTCAAATCCCTGTCCAGCCTGGCCTCCAACACTTCCAGGGACGGAACATGTGAAGGGAATTTAAAGAATGATTTATCAAGGACATAATCTTTATGGTAAAGATGATTCCTTTCTTGCATTTGAAACAAAATCCTCCAGTTTTCTGATAAAATTGTCACTTTGCAAGAGAAGTGTAAGATTTCATAGTAAATTCTGTACACAAGGCCTGGAACCCTTGAAACATAATTATTGATTACAAGACCAATACAGCTGGGTCATTCTTCATTACACTGATTTGAGACAATTATTGTCAAGCATTTTATCTTAGCTAAATTAAGATATTTTTTAAAGCATCTCACACAAAATGACTTACATTTGTTTAATTAGACTTTAACAACTCTGGTTAGCTTTTCAACTACAAAGCGCTTGCCTTCCATTCTCAAAGTTGAGGTTTCAGAGCAAGGAACAGTAACATCAAAAATCTTCTGACAAGTACCAGAGAAGTACAATTTAGCAGCAATTCATCTGAATAGATAAGAACCAGGAAGGAAGCTTCAAGGTGAAACAATTCAACCCAGGCACTAGTGACTTCCATTGATTCTTTGGTCAAAGGCAGGAGGGGAACTAGCTAATTAATACTAATGGCCCCTAACCATTGCCCGCAAGGCACGGAGGTAGCCCTGCTCTGCTTAAAAGTATCTGTCGCAGCTATTAGACACAAGCAGTCTGAGAATACTGAAGGCAGTAGAGATTCTTGTTATGGTGCTGTAGGAAGAGGAAACAAGAAAGTGTATATAAACTAACCAAAGGGGTATTCCATACCACAGCATGTCATGCCCACTATATAAACTGGGGGCAGTTACCCAGAAGGGCTAGATCGCTGCTCGGGTCAGGCTGGGTACCAGTAGGTGGGTGGTAAGTGGCTGCGTCCTCTTTCCTGATTTCCCTTATCATTATTATTATTGGTGGTAGCAGTAGTGGCTTTGTGTTATACCTTAGCTACTGGACTGTTCTTATCCCAGCCCACGGGAGTTACATTCTTTTGACTTTCCTTTCCATCCCTCTGGGAGCAGGGGAATAAAAGGGGGTGAGATTTCAGGATTAAAGGAATCAGAACCAAACTGAATTCACTTACAGACTAAAAATTGTCCCAGAAACAGAACAGAAAGCTGATAATTCATACATACACAAACACACAGTCTGTGTTTCATAATACTGCAAATTCACTTTTTTCTTCATAATTCCATCATCTTAAATATCACCACTTCTAGATAATAATATATATTTTTCAGATACAGAAATTCAAGGATAAAATCTTAAGTCTAACTGCAGCTGTACGCCTTTGAATCTTGTTATATTACCTCCATACAAAGAAAAAAAATCTCCTGTCTTCACTATTAGTCAGATAATTTCAAGAGCAAGTATATATAAATGGTGATCACATTACCTCTTCAATTTTTAGTAAGACAAATTCCTTCAGTCTTATTCTGCGAGCCTTATTTTCCTGTCCCTGTATCACTCAGTAGGCTTATTTTGAACAGTCAGCATTTGCATATTTTTCTTGGAGGGAAGCTACCAGCACAGAAATTGGTAGCAGAATCAGCGCTGTGCATTGGAAGCAAACTCATTCCCAATATTACTTTTTATTTCCTTTGTTAATTACTTTCATATTTTCTTTGTTCAATTACTTTCATATATTGTATTTGTTAAACATTTGCCCTTGGCATTATACACGTCTTACTTTGTAAAAAATTTCCATAATGGCCTATTAACCACTTCTTAGGTTAGTACCTGGGATACTTTCCCAATAAATGGACAGAACCTGATTTGGTACAAAACAAGTGTACACCCATACTAATCTAGCCACATTTTTCTCAGTAGGAAACACAGTGTTTTGTATTGTGACTATATAAACAGATAATTGAGATGATACTCTAATGACTACCTACCTTGGGTTTTTTTTGTTTGGGGTTTTTTTAATTACTTGCATAATCTGTAATTATGTTATTTTGATCCCAGTATAGACTAAATAGGACTGAATGAAGCACCTCTAGACAAGTGAATCTTTTAAGCAAAGTTCAGTCTATTGATATCACCTTATTTACAATCACACATTTTGAGATTGACATTGAGCCAGTTTTTAATTCAATTAAAGATGCCCTATATTAATGACATAAAATTCAATACTTTTAATCAAAGTCTTATACAGCAGCATGTCACATGGTTGTTATGAAGTGTATAATTATTATGGATTTCTATTTAATGTCATTTACATACTCAGATTATTAGTGAAAGTTTTAAATTTAATTGAGCTGGATAAAAAGCAAACCCTGAAGTCCTGTACTAGACAAAACCCCCCATTTTCTATTACTCCAGTTTGCTTTATACATTATATCCAAATCTTTATGAAGGATGCTTTTGATATCAAAAACTATCACTATCACTTCATTAGAGTCCAAATACTGCTTCTTTTCACCAACAAGTTTGTTAATCACTTTATAATTTGTAAATGCCTACAATGAACAAACTGGTTCTACGAGCTTTTTAGAATGCACGGACATGCCTGGACCACAGCAGTGATTTTTTTTAAATAATTGGGATCTACTGAGATCTGATATCACTCTGCACAGTAAACATGCAACAGACTGTCAGTTTCACCAGCATGCATTATGAAGTCTGACCTCATTGAACAGATGTAATGAAAACCTAAAAAATTAAAAATAAAATAGGAAGATCAATTAGAAAAGGCTATTATATACAGAATTATATACAGCATTGCATTTCAAAAGAATGCCTGCGCAGACTTAATTATTTTCTAACAACGAGAAGAGCTCTGACCATGAGAAATCTTTAATAGACACAGTATCTCCATATAACTTCAGTATTTATCTACAGTAAATTATGTATGGGTACAACTAAAGTAAGTATACGTATATAAATTTATGTAGAAGTACCACAGAAACATTTTGTACTCCTCATAGATCTAGAAGCTTAGGCTTGCACACCTCATTGCATGTCACTGTATGCTACAGGGCCTTCTCAATTACTTTTTTTCTGGAACACACTTCTCTTTTTGGTGCCCTTTTTCCACCAGCTCCTTCAGCTGGAGTAAATTCAAACACTATTTCCTTTTGCATGCTTTCAAAGAAGTAGTTTGTAACATACCTGTTAGAGTGTTCTAAACTACATGCATAGATAAACAATATCTTGTTCTTACACAGGTACTTTAAGCCACATTAAAATATCTTTCCATTAAGACAGAAAGGGAATATTAGAGTTAGTACAATTTCTTTCTATGAAAAAGGGAGAGGAGCCTACACAGTCAAACTAACACTAATCAGAATGATTTCTCTTTGTCTTTCACTTTTTTGCTCAGCTACCTTGCTTATTAATCCTTATAAAGCATAGTTACTGTTTCAGACTTCTGCATAATTTCAAGGCTTGCCTGTTTGGAACTCTTTGTCAAAGACCAGCTGGAGAGAGCTACTCCGCCAGTGACTGGGCTGCAGTGCCCTGCTTTGAGTGCTTTATTACCTTTTACAGACTAACTTGTCTTCAAAGTTTCCTAGGGATCCAGAAAGACTTAATTTTATCTGTCTTCCACATTCTCTCCTTGGGCTGACTCTTCATAACTAAAATAATCTCGTTTTGCTTCCTTGAATATCCAGACATCTCTTTGCTAGGCTGGCTGCCATCTCTACTTGACTGGCTAGTAAACAGGTCTTTGCTCCAGAGATAAAACCCGCTCTAATCTCTTAGAACACTGGAGTGCGCTGCCACAAAATGTGTTTTGGACTGGATGGGTTATTTAGTGTTTATCAGCTCACTAGGGAACATAAAAACACCTATCTATGATTCTCCATTTACTCTGTTTTGGGTATGAGTGAATCTGAGGTGATCTACACTAAGCTACTTCCTAAGCACACCATGAAATAACCTACAGGTTTTGTCTATCCAGTATAGATGATTGAGCGTTCTCTGATGAGTTTAATTATGTGCATCCCATTTGAATCAGTAATGTTTTTTCCATGTTTTCCAAAAGAAAATATTCTACAACAATGTGACTAATGATAAAATATCATGGTGGATTCCACAAATGAAAAGCCTCACAATGTAGGCTTTGCAGGGACAAAACCTAGCAATTTCAGCTGTACAGAGAGATCCAGGGTACATAAAACTGCTTTTATACACAGGTTTATACATGTATCATTTAATTTTCTCTAAACAACTTAAGTGCTGTTAAACATTCTATGTAGGAATACACTTTCTAGGAGTTATTCACAAATTTCACTTCAATTAAAATATATTTTTTCACACATACCTCAACAGTTGATCACTCCTTAAAATAAAACAAATCAGTACTTGGTGTGAAGCCCAGTAGGCACAGATAAAGTCCAAGAACAATAAAGAGTAGAAGGCATAGGCAAATTACTAGTGGCAAATTCCTGTCCCTGATTAAGAGCACAACTGTGTTCCAGAAGAAGGCCAAAGGAAGGCATGTTCCTTTCCGTAATCCACTAGGTTTATAAATTCACTCAAACCAGCTCAACGCTAAGCAGTGAAAATTTCAGTGCATGCTGTACTTCTTCACAATATTTATCTGAAAATCTCTGCAATCAATTTTGTCTGTTAAACTGAAGTTCGACACAGCTCCAACTGAATAACCAGATACTATTCCTACTGCTTCTGCTACTACTACCACTGCTACTACTACCACTGCTACTAATCTAAATGAAACATGGAGCAAAATTACTTGTAAGAAATTTTGGATAATTCTTCATGTACTAGTCATAACTCTAAAATATCTTATGAAACTGTTACAAAACTGGTGGCATTATTTTTCAGAGTAAAACATAGCAGAGGGAACCATGCCACACAGAGAAGTAAAAAAGACCATAGCACATTTTAAGTTATGATATCTTAGCATTATGACTTCAACAGTGATCTGGATAATAATTTCCTTTTCTTTTTTTTCACAAGTTCAGCTGAAGCTGTCTGGGTCTGGCACTGCATTCAAAGAGGAACAGCAGCACTGTGTTTTGCCAAGTCAGTCCAGACCAGAGAAAGGACTTTAACCACTTATTTACATTAAATCTACCTTTCCATTGCTCTAGCACAGTAAGTGGCATTGAATAAGGAAGCTTCCTAATGTATATTCAAACTACTGATTCCAGGTAACAGCGCACACAGATTTAAGTGGCGAACTAACTGAAAATTACTTTCTATAAATTTGTACTACAGTGTAGGCATACATTGAATTTGGCAGTTTTTAGTTAGTTTATGAGGATAATGTACAATAGGGCATAGAATGAAAGGAAAAGAGAGCAAGGTCTTCATTATTCACTGTTAATTTTACATTTTTCTATGTAAGTTACTTGTAAAAAGCAAGGAAATAGTTTCCTAGTTTGTTTGTTGGTCTGGGGTTCGTTTTTTTCCTTTTTTATAAACAATTCCAATATTAAATTATGAAGCAAACCTTTCAGAGATTTTTTTGAAAGCTTATTCCCAACCGACCTTGTTAAAGTGAGTTAAAGAATTTCAATTGATGGAATGTTTTCTTTGAAAGAACAAATCTATAATACTCAGACCATACCTGTTTTTTGGTTGTTTTTTGGTTTCTTTTTTTGTCAACTATATCGTTAGGTAGTGAATGGGTGACAAAGAGATGTCATGTTGAATAGAATGTGATTTCAGGATTATGTTTTGAAAACATTTTATTCATCCTTTTTTGATATTACTTGAAGAAAGCATGCCTTAGACACCGTAGTTCTTTGTCTCAGGAAAAGATAAGCACAGGATTCTAACTACAATAAAGCTTCATTCAAATTCAATTAGAAGCCACGCAATACCACACAGGGAAGAAAGACAGTGCACGGCAGCCCATTTCAAATTATGGTGTCTGTGCATTATGACTTACACAGTTTTAGGGTAAAATTTGTGTTACAATAAGTACTTTTATTTTTTTTGTTTTTCTTTTTTTTGTTGTGCACAAGGTCAGTGGAAGTTGGCTGTGTGCCTGGCACTTCGTTCGAACAGTAGCCTAACATACTTCATGGCATTATGCTACTCCAGTTCAGTCTAGCCAACATTAAATTCAGGAAAATCGAAATGAAACCAGTAAAATTTTACATTATCATATTCTGATATTTTACCTGATTTAAACTGAAAAGTTTCACCTCATCCACTATTTTTCCGTATGCTATTTTCTGCTTTTCTTGGGACAATATGGAATTGGCAGATTATTATTCCCTGGAACCCGCAATTTTCAACTAAATTAATTCTCACCCAATCTTGTTGTGCAATGAAATAACCAGAAACATCTGCCTCAGGTAATAAAGTTATACAGTTACATCCACGCTGCTTAAAGAAAACAAGAATAATATGATAGCATTGCTAATTTTCCTTCTTTTACTGTGCCTGCAAAGACTTTGGCTATCAAAAACCTTGTAAGCTTCCCTTTAACATTCATACCAGGAATGCAAGTCCAGAACTGACTTGTCAAAGTCATGCAGATCCCCTTAAGGAAGAAGAATCTTCAGGTCATCAAATCACCAACCTCCTGACTGTTTTAAATTATGAAAGCAGAGCAGCTATCTGGTCTAAAGCTCTAAAGTATTTCCTGTTTTCCCTCTGTTGAGATGACAAGCAGGAGAAAAAAAAAAAAGTTGTTATGACTGCACTGACTTCTATTATGAGTAAATGAGATATGTTTCAATTATTACTTGGCCTTCTGCAGCCATACCTCTGAATGTATTTTCCGTATGAAACGGTCCTGCAGTCACTTAATGTACGGTTAGTTTATTCCCAACTTGAATATTTACTTTTTCTTGAAAAGCACTCAACATCACAACTAAAATAAAACACTAGGAAAGTTTTTTCATTTCAGAAATTAAGGTGAGATCTTGTAGTGCTCAAAATTAACAGGCATTAACAGGTAATTACATTTGTATACAAGACTAAAGAATTTTGGTTACATTAAGTACAACTATACGGGAGGGAGACTGACTTTATTGATTGGTTATTGCTTCTGATTTATATATGCAGTTTACCACAGGATAAGTGGAGACAAGTCCCATGTTAACTACAAAAAAGATCTAGTAGAAAGCTAAGTGATAACAGAGATACTCAGATAGTTACAAAACCCATTTTCACTTCCAGCTATTGATTTGAGTTGAAGCCCTTCTGAAAATTCTTAAATTTGGGCTGTTCTGTTTTGTTTTGTTTTTTACTGTGTGAACACTGCAAATAATTTCCTCTACTCAGAAACTTTCAAAATGTAAATTTTTATTACAAACATCTTTTATGGCTATTCAAAGGGAAGAAAAACACACTTGATTTTCAGGAATTTCACATTTTCTAAACACAAAACAAATTAGATTCTGGCACGTAGCTTATCTTATCGAGAGTTCCTATGTTCCACTGCAGTTTAAAACAGATTCAAGAACTTTTTTTTTACTTTCTTAGTATGAACACAGATTGCACAGACTGTAAGATACCAAATAATTTAAGGAAGAGTGGTTATAAATCTTCACATGAAACCACCCAAAGCCAGAGCACTACTGTAATAACATCTAATAAATTTACTGAAAAACAGTAAAGATCTAAGAATGGCAAGCAAATTAAAAAATTAAGCAAACTTCTGTGGTTCTAAAAGATACAGAAAGAAGTTATTTCATATATCAATTAATTGGGTCGGCAGTAATTTACCCTAGAATTAGCAAAAAAAAAAAAAAAAAAACAGTAGCAAAAACCTGTTATTACAGCATGTGGGAAAACTTTTATTTCAGATCTTTTTTTGTATTAAAGTGTGCATAAAGCTGAGTTAAAAATGAAGACACAGGATAAAAATTAAGTCCCATAGCTGGTGGACAAAGCTTAGAAGAGTACATGCTTGTCAAATAAAGTAGCAACATTCACTTAAGTAGTTACCTGTCACCAACTTGGTGTCTTCAAGAAACGTGAAGAATACAGTTAACTGATGCTGAAAAATCTTTTCACTGGGTTACCTCACTTTTATTAAGCCATATTTTTCTCTAGATTTGTATTGTCACAGACAGTAATCCAAAGGCATCAGAAAGGTTTAAATAGTTTTTGTAATTTACATTGTTTTATCTTCCTTTAGCTATGCACAGGTTAAATTTACTCTTGCTTCCTAGGATTATAACTTTTATTATATTTAATCAATAGAAGATTAACAGCCTAATATTGAGGTTGCTTTTGGAATCCAAATGTGTTTCTATTTAGTTGAGGATGTAACTGCTTTATTTTAAAAGCCTGTTGTTTTTTGTTGGGGTTATTTTCATATGAAACAATTATATTATTTGCATTATAATTAAATAAGATTTGCAAACTTCATAAATATGTAGCAAGTAATTGTTAAAATTTTAACGGGAATTTCTATTATTACTAATTTCCCTAAGATTTACTTAAAAGATTATTCAAGATACACAATATAATAGCATTAGCCATTCACTCGAGATTTGTTTCTAACTGATATTATGACATGCTTTTCAAGTGTTTAATTCTGCAGCCAGGCCATTTAAAGTTTGACTTTAAAATAAGAGCTGTTATAAACATACTTTAAAGGAGCTTGTGACAAGTTAACAAGTATTCTCAAAGGCATCAATGTTGTTAAATATTTCTAGTTTTGTAAAGACTAAAAAAATAATAGTGTAGAATTCATTTATAATTTCTACTTTTTCTTGGTAAATCCAGTTTTGTCTTTATAAGGCATGGCAGGGTCTCAGCATTTAGGAAGTGAATAGAGCATAAAAGTGCCATTTCTTTTCTTAAGGAACTTATGTAGAATTGTTCCATTAGTTAAGAACTCTGAGGAACAGCCAGTTTTGTGTGTTTGATTAGGTATTTGGGTTTTTTTACTTGAAAATCTGACTTGAAGTCAAATTATGCCATACTGCCACTACTAAAATTCGTAGTATTCTGGAAGCATTATGTTTTGGACACACTTTGCCTTCAAAGAAAAGATACTCCATAGGATCACCATATGAAGGGATAATCTGCACTTTAAAATGGAAGGCAGAACAGCCCACAGATGCCACACAATAATATATAAATGTGCCTGTGATATCCTTGGTGCAGATGTCATTCAGCAACAAAAGCCTTCCATTCGTATTGCTAAACTGTCTCAGCAACCCAAACAGCATGGCCATAGCCAAACTCATGCTAACTCATGTAATATACCTACAAATGACTGGTGGGGGAAGAAGAGACCAAACACCTGCTTATAGCCATCCTGACAATTTCTAAAAATGCAGATAATCAAGTCCCACTAATGAAACATTCCCCAGCTGGCATGTAAATATAGCCATAACATGTAATTTTTTGTTCTAGTACTTGGACTTCTTGAGCACAAATTATCTCACATGCAGTTAGAACAAATATTTCTATGTTAGTTAATATTTTTTTCCTGTATTAGGCTAGAATCCCCACATTTCTCATTTTTGGGAAGTTATCTTCAGGAAAAGAAAGAACATCTGCTTGACATCACACTGTACTTATTTGTTCAATAAATGAGATAATTAGAAATTTTATTTAAATATACACATATTTATAGATTTTTTTTTCCCAGTCATTTTCAGCATCTCTTTTCATGGGAAATGGAACTGAAGCAGAATGGCAATCTTCATCTGAGTTGTTAGGATAAGCGTAAATTTCATCCATAACTGTCATCTGGGCTGGGACGGCTGGTTTTCAATACCAATCCATCAGACTCTAGTCAGCCCGCTAATACCTGGTTTTTTTTTCATGGTGATTTTAGTTATGTGTATGCAACCTTCTGTTCATCCCAATTAGAATTAAATATCTACATTTATATTAAACACATCAGTGAGAATATGTTTGACCTGTTTTCTTTTGGGGAGGGGGGAAGGGTAAAGAGGTGAACAGGAAAAAAAATAGCACTTGGCGGGAGGAAAGCCTGGTGCTTAACACTGTTTCAGTAGAAAACCTGATGCTCTCAGATGGAAATAGTGCATGACTGTATTCAGGAAAGTAGATACTGTCATTTCTCATTTTACTGTATTTCTAAGATTCTCCTTTAGAGCTATCCCATAGTATTTACAGAAACAATAAATAACAGTAAATTAGATAAAAATTGAAGACTTTTATTTATCCACTTTGAAGCAGAATTAGCCAGCAAGATTTCTGTCTGTTTTTCTGGTTGATTTATTTTTAATGACATTTGCTTCAGAAAGACATATTTCAAAATGCCAGAGGAAGGATATTTCTTTCCTGAACTCAGCCTTGCACCAGAAGCTTAACTTTTCCATGTTGCTTTGGTGCAACGCATATCCCAAAATTGAAAGGAATTTATATCTATCTTAGTTCGCAACAACCTTTATTACATCATCTCAATATGTCAAATTTTTAATACATTTTCCTTCAGAAAAATTCTGAGACATACCAGGTGGTGCAAATGAAGCAAAGAAAAGACTTAGTGGCTATCTCCCAAGCACTATGAAACTGTTACTTTCTCCCAGCTATTTTCTCCCAATTCATCCAAGAACTTCAAAGATGAACACGAAAAAAGAAATTTACAGTTTACCTTAGTTCCCTAAAGAAGTAAGGCGTAACAACTACTTAACTATATATATGTATATATATACAGTGTATTTAACTATTTCTATCTCCATTCTGTTGCCCAACTTTTCATTGTTCCCTAATTTAAACCAAATTTCAAGAACAGAAAAGGCTTTAAAGATAGCAAAGTTCCTAAAAATTTTGTTTTCATAAGGGAAAGGGACTTTACTAGTGTTCTGCTTGCCGGCAAAACTGTCAGATGGACTTTCATCTTACAAGACACCAGAGATTATCAAAGAAATACAACATAAATAGCAAAGAAACAGTATCTCATTGTACTGAATGTCATGTAAGATACAAATTTTAATATAATCCACTGGCAATTCTTTTTTGGTTTAATTCAATTTGGCCCTATTATATTACCCATATTGTTGTTTAGTGTAATAGTTAGCTAATATTTATTTAAATTTACATAATAAAAATAGCTTAACATTGGGAATGAGCCAAAGTAATTTCCATAAAATAATCATTACGTTTAACTGCCTGTATTTATTCAACGTGATGGGCCATTACTGTTACAATGCAGCACAATTTAATAATTTTCTTTTAAGTAAGTTTATACATATTATGACAGGTTCAATGGATCACTCTGGACAAACACAGTATTTACCCCTGGTTCATAGAGAGAAATGTCTATATACCAATACTGTAATTCTTTTTAGTTACTAATGTATGTGTTATGCTGAGACATACAAACACAGATAAATACAGACAATCAAATTTTACACTTGGTGAGTTTCCATGCAGTACTTTTGAAAGACTTCATTGACTCAGTAGCATAGATCAGTAACTTTTACAACAAAATCAAGAATATTAAAAAAACCCACATACTCAGGAACTTGGAGGGAAAGATATTTTTAATTATTAAAAAAAGGTGTTTAAGCAAAATATAAAACAACTAAAACATTTCTGTTGGGCACAACACATTTAGGAGATTAGACAGAACTCACTGCTGTGCTACTTTTGGTTTTTTGTGATGAGGGTTTTCTCAGGTATTTTTTATTAAATTCAAACAATTTATTGTCTTGCAGCAGCTCAGGCACATTGCCTGATTTAACTAGCTAAAGAAAGTAAAAGAAAAATCAATAGTACAAGATTAAATTTAATTGTTCCCTCCTAGTATAATGAAAAGCAAATATAAAATTAAGCACATGCAAAGTTTTTTTTAGAAGCAATAATACCAGAAAACTTTCCAAAATTCATGCTATTAAAACATTTATTGGCCCTTACGACTCATTTTTTTATGCTGTAATTTAAGAATGAATTCTGAGTATGCTTATCTTTTAATAGCCATGATTCTCCAAATCAGTATGTTTAACAAGTACAGTCTGCTATGCTTATTGATGAGACATTCTACTTTCTGTTACACACATCTCATTTCTTCTTGAAGTATGAAAACACTGAATATTAATTGTGAAATTTCTTTGCTCCCCCCCCAAGTATGTTTAGCTGCTAAATTATACAGCCATCTCTCTCAAAATATATTAGAAATGTGATTGATGACCAAAAGGACAGAGGCATGGATAATGTGAACAAATGTGTAAAAATGGGGGGAAAAAAAAAAAAAAACCTCAAGCAGTGGATAACATTCCAGTTCTGTTCAGACTAAAGTCTGCATTCCTGAATTCGGAAAATCTGATACAAGATACCACACATACAGAAACAACCACCATACACTGATCTACCATAGTAAGACTATGAAACAAATAAACAAAAAAATAGTGCTTATGAATTCGTCTCCCTGTAAAATTAGGATGTGTCATCACTACAGAGCAGAATAAAGATATCCCAAGAAAGAACTACATGACAACAGAGTAACAGAAATATAATGACACCCAAGACCAGAAAGTACAAGGTCATGTACTTAAAAGGAAATAACAAGAATTTCGGCTCAAATCAGAAGCTCGTTAGATAGATGTGACTGAAGTGTATTAGTCAGTTGTAAGATGACATGGAATTACCTACTGGTATGAACACCTGTGAAAAAGCAAGTGGCTGCTTAAAATTTATCCTATTCTACTGCTGTCTTAACATGAAGGATTACAAATTCACTCTCCAGCCTCAAAAATAAGGTTATAAACATACAAAACTGTACACCAGTGGTAGAGGATAGCATCTCATCCACAACCCTCAATCATCTGGATAGACAAGAAAGAAAGAGAGAGAACAGAATAAATCATAACTTTGTACACTCTAGATTAGGAGACTTTTAGAAAGGAAAAGTTTCTATTTCAGAGGTTATTGTCATATTTTACATTACACATTTACAAGGGAGAATGAAGTGGTGAGATAGTAAACAAAATTCAGCATTACTGGTTACTTGTTCTTAGATGAATGACAGAATTCTATTGAATTAGCATGCTACCAAGCAATAAAATATACTGATGAATTCAAGCCGCGTCATCTAAAATGAAAAACCTGGAATTTTAAAAATGGATCTTTAAATTAAAATCAATAGCTTGCACCTAATGATTATATAAATTTTGGTAGTGCTCTGTAATTGAGGGACATTGGATGGACATACGGATAATCAGCCCGAAAAGTTCCTGTTCTATTTAGATTGCCAAGACTGTCATAGATAGAGTAATATAACTGAGTATAACATAAGCAAAACTAATAAGGCTGCCTACCTGAAACAATGAAAAACACAAGTAATGTGTATTTCCCTTTCCACTTATTCCTGGAGTACAATATTGCAAAATTACTCTGAGAGGTATCAAAGAGAGACAGAAAAATAAGAAAAACATCTTTATTACACCCCCCATGTTGCAATAGAGCTTAAATACTGTATAAAAGAACTATACCAAAAGAACCTTTGTGTATACCACATTTTTAAATTGCTTCAAAAGACTTAATAAGGCTCTTGAGGAACAACTTAACATTCAGTTTAACTGAAGAATAAATTTTGCAATCCAAACCTTTTTTCAATAAAAAAGGTTTGAGACAGATTTGCATTCATGGTTATGAGACCAGCCCACAGCCTTTATTAGCTAAATTATCATGTCTTATCAATATGTCAATTTTTTTGCAGAATAACATTTTTGCATGAGCTTCCACTGTTTTGTTTACTGACGCTATAAATAAAAGGATCATTTTTGGCTGAAGATGGCAAGATCTTAATCTCTTGGCAAACTCTAATACCTCAAAGGTACTCCAGATAGCACACGTATGGGCTTCTTTTTCTGAAGAGTATACACTGTCTGACAGAATTCAGTGATTTTTTTCTTGGCCCTAGCTTCTCAAGTTCATAATTTTCACTGAGAGTAGTCTTTGCACACCAGTTCCTTGCTAGACACTTCCTCACAGGACACTTCCTCATATTTTGATACACATTTGTATACATCACTGCAAAAGCAAAAGGTTTGTGTTTTCCTGTATACCTTATTTTGTTGGCCTGCTTAAACAAATGTTATTTACCTTTAAAGAGAACAAATGTAATGATCTCCTAAACTTGTATGGTGTCTAGAAAAACATTGCATTTCATTATTGTTTAATGAATTTATCCAGTATTAAAATAAAGCTTATCCTGTCATTCCAATGAATGTTCATGATCTAGCTAGGGATGTATTATCAATGCATTTCCTCTTTGAGACTGCCTAACTTTAGAATCAGACCAGATGTGCAAAAATGGGGGAAATTAGAGAAAACTCTTCCAGTCCCCAAAGTTATAACATTGAGGAAATATTAGGGTAAAATGCAGCTACTACTTCCAAGGTGGAATGTGGCTGGCATGATAAAACACATAGCAGCTGTCAAACAAGACAAATAAGGAAAGACATTGGTGTTTGAGCAAGGAATTGTGGTGAAATTGCTTTCCCTGGATGAACTTAGCTTGTCATAATCTCATTGTAATACCAAAGCACACCTCCAACTCAAACCTTCCCACTTCTAATGTATGACTAGCTTCACAGACCATGCGCTTTAAATTTTTATTAACTGTAACTTTAAAACAAAAAAGAGACTTTTACAACAATCAGTAATAAAAGAATGTGACTAAAGTCACTCAAACTCTACCTAAAAGTAAATGAATAATATAAAAGTGAATTAGGAAGGGGAGAAGTTAGGGAAGACTCCATCACAGCTGCTGGGATTGGTCAACTGGCTGGATTTGTCTTCTCCCCAGTAGGGATGCCTATGGGGTAAGAACAATATCACACTTAAACTCTAGTTGGCTTTTGCATATTTTACACTTGTTCTTGCAGTTAGAATACTATCAGTGTCAATCTTCAGACTTTAACCTGTTGTGAATTTGTAAAATAAAAATTCTCTGCTGCGATCTGTTTTGTGTGTTTCCAGAAGGTTGAATAATTGAGTTGACTGGTGAATCTGTTAATGTGAATCCCTGAACAGGATAGTTGAACCACCCTCCAACACAGCGTGCTGTCCAGTAAAGTCCTTGTAGCAGATTCTGAAAGGCTATGCAGGCTCCAGGGTCTTGTCATTCCTGAGACAACGACAAAACCATCAAATTTTCTGGGGAAAAAAACCCTCTTAACGTGACACCCTATATTTCTTGCTATTAAATCAGTAAACTTAAGCAGATGGCAGGGGGCAGATGGGATGGTGAGGGAAGCAGCTATGTTTTGAGGGTTTAGACTAAATATGGCAGCATCAAAGACATAAATATCAATATGAGGTTTTGAAATCAATGGAGTCTTGCAGTGGTGCCACGCTGTCAAAAAGCAATTGTACAGTTTCACTTGCTTGCAGTACATCCAGCACATCTGCAATCTACATACCGAACTTCACAAGAAAACCTCTGCTGCGGCAAAGACACTGCAAACAGTCAGAGGAAGGGAACCAGTTATACTAGATGTACCACATGTATTTGCATAATCAGGAATGTCCAGTTTCTCAAAAACCTAAAGGAACACCGGAGATGAGATCTATAAAAAGGAGTTACCGTGTTTTTTGGGAAGTTTATAGTCAATGTGAAAATCCTTAGGACAAGACACAAGCCAAAGTACATAACTCTGTGGCATCTATTTCTGTTATAATTACTCCAAAATACAATTAAACCAGAAGGAATAGCCAAAATGATGGTATTTTTCTTAAAAGCAGAAACATTTTATGTGTTGTGAAGCACATATCCATAAAAACTTAAATATTTGGCTGTTGGACCAGCTACAGTAGCGTCTGTAGCTTGCCACCTACAGAAGGCATACAGTGGCAGAAGCATACTCTATAACCTTCCTTCCTCTGTACAGACCACAGAGAACAGTCGAGAACTCTCTCCATTTGGACTCCTAATGGACTCTGTAAATGGAATCCATCAATCTAATAAAGAGAACACAAATTTCCACTGTAAATCTCAATGAAAATAAATTCTTTCCTAACTGTCATGATTATTTATCTCTTTTTTTGACAAAACCTACAGTTTTAACTGCGGAATAAAAAAAAAAATAAAAATCAAAACAAAAAAGAAGACTGCTCGCTGTGTGACATAAAAGGACCAAGAACTGATCAAACCTGCTATCAATGAGAGGAAAAAACGACATTAAGAAGTTTTCCGTCATTTGGAAATGCATTGCTTCTTGTGGATGCAAGGTCAGAATACACTAGCTGTGAATGAGACATACAGAAAACCCCCAGAAAATGTTTGTGTAGGATGTTCCGCATTTGTATTTTTTCTCTCAATGTGTATCAACATTAACCCTGAAACTCACTTAGAAGAACAAAAATAGATCTATTCCTTACCATCCTTAGGTAGATTCTGCATTGATATCTGTATCTAAAATACCTGTGTTCTGCATTAAATTTACACATGCAATTGCGCATGAGCATAAATAGGAAAACGATGCAAAAACTGAGCATGAAATAGAGGTCAAAGAGAACACTGCAGTGTGAAGCACATTAAAAAGAAGCAAACATATGGTAAACATTTTTGTTGAATTTAAAAGTCATGATTCTTTGTAAAAACCAACAAACCCCTGTGTATGCAGTCATTTTTTAAGTCTAGATTTCAAACTAAACTGTTACAAAAGCAATCTGGCCAGCTTACAGAATTCATTGATAATATGCATAAATTTTTTCTCAAATTTAAATGTGAGAATTAAATGACAAAGTTCTTTCTTGCTGTTTTACAGGTCATGATGTCAGCTAGATCCCTACTGAAGTCTTCTTTGACAGCTAGCACTGTCAGCAAGGCCAAAAAGAGACGTACACTTAAAAGCCTGGAGACCTGCATGCAGATTATTTATGCCTTCATTAAGATAACTGGTTACATGTTTTTATTCTTTGTTTCACAAGTAAAAAGATCAGATCTTAAAAAATACTTGTAAAGTTTCATTTTGTTTGATTATTTTAATATTGGAGTTTCACAGAAGTTATACAATACCAAAAGACAGCATAAGGATGACCTACCGAGTGTTGACATGCACAAACAAGCTTTATGAGTAAACTAATTTGCTAGCAGAGAAGATGATGCGCTACATATAGGCTACGAGCAGTACACACATTTTAAGTGACTATTAGTCTCTTCTCTTTTTTATTAGTTGTGTCTTTATATATTCAAGCATACACAAAACTTAGAAGCCAGAAGGATCCATGTCCATCCACTCATACCATTATGAAAAGCCTTCATTCTTCAGTAACCATGAGAAACAGTAAAGAGCAAGAGTAGCCATGCCTCCTCTTAAAAAGAAAAAAAGGAAAAAATCTGGCATCTGAATTTCTGATGCCTGTGAAATGGAGTGGAAGGAGTTTACAAAATACTGTGTCACTGAAAAAGCACTGGATCTGCAAACCTTTCTTTTGGTTAATCACATAACATTACTTCATACTACAGGAAATTTCAGCTGAGAAAAAAAACTAAACCAGAGTCAATTAAAAAACAAACCAACATGAACATTTTCTGCATGTTGGGAAAGCATAAATTTTTATAAGCCAATGAATTAAGTTTTAAGTCTTTGTTGTGGTTTAACCCCAGCTGGCAACTATGCCTCACACAGCCACTCTCTCACTCCCTCCCAGTAGGATGGGAGTAAGAGTTGTCTAGTGGGATGGGAGTGAGTATATTTCATTTCCTTCTGAATCTTGTAGTTAGGCTTTGAAAATAAAATCTCTGTTCAGTCTAAAGGAATAAAAAATTCCTCTTTCCTTAAAAGTCCCTATACTAATACAGATAGCACACTATGATTCGGCATATGATTTCTACCTGATGAAAAGATTACTTGTGTGAAAAATTACAATGTATTATTTGGCCAGAATAACTTCAAGTGGATACTATCTTTCAAATACTTTTAGGACATTAAAGGGTACTACAAAATTGAACACTCTTTATGTTCCATGCGGGTAACATACTGACTGCTTACCACTTACTGCCATTTACCACCCATTTATATGGTCAGATTTTATAAGAAATTACATTTTCAGAAATGCTTAGTATTTTACAGTGTTCTAGTCTGAAAAAAGATATTGCACTAAATAGTACATGATTTTTCTGACTGAAACGGTACATTATTTCAAGTGTTTTTAACATGGATTTAGCAGTGGGGATCCAAAGTCAGAGGAACTACTACTTCAATAAAGCTTCCTCCTACACATACCTCTCTACTAGCAAGCGGTAGGGTAGGAAGGCAAGGATCACAGGAACATTTCAAAATCCTCATGAGTCTAGGTCTTCCAGATTTTAGATTATTTTGTGTTATATTTATCCAACTTGAATGATTGAGAAAAGGACACATCCAAGTTCAGACGCTATTTTCCAAATGTACTTCTACATTCATTAAAGCCACAGAAGTACTATAAATGATGAAATACATATAGGATCAGTAAATCATAATATCTCTGATACTATCAAACAACAAGGTATTAAAAATTAACTTCTAAAAAACCAGTTTGATAATAAGCAATTAAAGCATTCAACAAGATATGGATACAAATAAATACAACTATAAAAGCAAACACGCAAACACGAACATCATATTTAGCATTTCCTCAGTAAGCCACCATAGTATTAGTTTCCTGACAGCAGCTTGTTAGATTTTTGAATCATGCCTTTCACTCTGTAATGTTCAAGTATGCATAACCACACACTGAAATTTGACATAATTTGATTCTACTCAACATACATTTTTCTAAGACACTGCAGCAGTATCTTAGAAGCACATCCACTGAGACATTACAAAAACATATTAAAACTATCAAAACAGAAACTAACCCCTTCAGTACATTCGTCACACATACACACTTTACAAGACATGAGAATTTTCTGTTAGAATTTCTCAATCTTTCTTAGAATACCATTACCTAGCTCTCAATCCTTCCTTAGAATATCTACAGACAATACATTACCACCCTTCCCAAGAATCAAAGAAGAAGGAATGCAATTTTTGCCATGGTGGATTATATTCTCTTCCCCCACACACATACCCAAAAAAACATGACAGAAGGTGGTGTAAAAAAGCTTAAATGTCTACAACAGTATCCTAAGCATAACAGAAATCAATTTCATAATGGTGAATCCATACCTCACTCATTGTTCTCAAAATATGGGACAGGCTGACTGAATATCTAACCACCTCTGGATTCCTGCAAGCTAGCAAATAGATGTAGACAATTTTCGAAGGGTTCAAAAATAACAACCCTTCATTGCAGACCGCAAAGAATAGTGTATATTGGTACTTGCACATCAATCACCTTTCCCCCAGTCTTTATCTTTTAAATTCTTAGTTTTCTCGATCAAAAAGAATGAATAAGGCCACAGTAAAGCAGAACTATACAGTAGACGCATGATATAAGAGATAATCACAGTTCACAAAAGTCAAACCAAGTTTGCAGTTGAGTACAGATGAGGGTTTTTTGAGCCCTCAGAAGAAAAAAGGAAAAGTAAGTCATAATGCCCCAAACTCCATCAACAATAGACAAGGACTAGATGGTAAAAAGTGATGATTTGTAAAAGAAATTTATACATTTCCTAATGTATCTTAAAAGCTTCTTCAGAAGAGTGCTATAGTTACCTTTTACCTTCACCTGTGCCTGACAGCTGACAGTTTTACACTTATTTATTGCTATATGCACCATAAGTTTCACCCAGATGAAAAATACTATATATATATTGACAGTGTCTTACAGTAAACATGCGGCTATCAAATCCAAACAAATATTTCATAGCTGATTCATCTATCATTTAATTCTTTCTACATTTCATCTTACTTACTGAAGCCAGAATAATAGTTTTTACAGCACTGTGCCATGAGCAAAACCCTGTCATAGTCCTCTTCTTGTGCTAAACTCATCACCGTCCTCATGACTGTCCAAGAAT
This sequence comes from Psittacus erithacus, assembly GCA_009867235.2. Taxonomy (NCBI): domain Eukaryota; kingdom Metazoa; phylum Chordata; class Aves; order Psittaciformes; family Psittacidae; genus Psittacus; species Psittacus erithacus. The sequence goes on along the minus strand of WYDI02021863.1, from coordinate 22,864 downwards.
ACATTAGGAAATGAGACCACAAACCACCATGGCTCTGTTTCTCCTGTCTTACAGGGAAAGAACATTCAGTTACATACATTTACATGCACAGAAATGTTTATGCAAGAGTAAAAAAGCTAAAATTATGGGTACGTATTTGCAAACAAGTTTTATAATGATCCGGCCCTTCTCCGAGAGATCAGTTCTTGGTCTTAATTACTGGAGGACATGTCTACTGTGCGGAAAAGCAGACTAAGACAGACTGTGCTTGAGGACAAAAATGCAATCACTGCAAGGTACAGGAGGGCTCCACAGCACACTGGCATAGTACAGCTGAAAAACAGCCCTACAAATTCCAGATTCAGGCGGATAAAAATAAGAGTTACCACAACACACCTTGTCAGTTGGAGGACAGAGCTCAACAACCTCCTGTGTGTTCTGCTGCATACAGATACTCCTGAAAGTACTGTTTTGAGTGGCTATTTTACCCTTGAAAATTAAAATCAATCATCTTGATGTTTTTTAAAAAACATTACTATTTGCTTATAAAAACAGAGCAGTACTTTTTCACTGTAAGCATATAAATTCTCTAACCACAGGAAATACCTAAAATTCTAAATGTCTTTTTCTCCTCATTTTTATTTTTTGCCAAAAGGGACAAATGAGTAATTCTCGTTTGTTACACAGTTCTGTATCTGAGTCCTCCAACCAAAGCAAAATGAAAAGACTAGTACATAACAAGCATGGTACACAGAAAGGAAATAGACACCTATTATATTCAGACTCTACAGCATGCCACTGTTGAATGAATATTCAGCTCATTCTTTCTAAAGCTTTTATTCAATATTTATTTAGGTAAAGCTCCAATTGATTCTACTAGGAGCTTTAGTTGAATAAGAACATCAAGGCACAGTGCCATTTTTCATTAATTAAAAAAACCCCAAAACCTTAGTACTAAATATTATGTTTTTTCTTCTAAAAAAAGAATGGTAAGTCTCCCCATGATAACAAAACTATTGCAAATTAGACTGCTGCATAGTAGATAAACATCTAGTGACTGATCTGGAGAAGAAGTTACAGTGAGATACAGTTTGCAGGCTTGGAGCAGAAGGAGGCTTCCTAACCTGTATGGCAGTAAGTTTATAACTATCATTAGATGATGGATAATAGAAAGGCTTTAAAGTAACTATAAATGTACTAAGAAACTTTTATCTGTTTTGTTACTGTTCTATTAAAAGAAATGCTGATTTACTCATAATAGTCACTTTTTACCCTATGCTTTCTTTAAAAGAAAAAAAAAAAAAAAGATATTTAAGCTATTTTGACAAGACTGGCATTAAAACACAGATGATTGTCCCAGGTGGGCAGAATGGCAAATTCTAGTTTATTTAACTTAATGAGTTTTTCTCTTTATTGGAACATTGTGTAAAATTCAAAATACCTGTGAATTTCATCCTTTCAGGAGTGAAATATGCTTTCATAGGATTTTTCCATCTCCTCACTTAGACCCTGTATTTTGTCTAGGGCTGTGAACAGCAGCATCCTTAACCCTTGCGAAATCAAAGAAAAACCACCTACCCAAACACAAACAAGGGAGACTAGGAGCTTCAACACCAAACACGAATACATTAGGTATAGCCAGTGATTATCACACATGGCAGTCAGTACAGCCTGCTATCCATTTTTCTAACAGTAATTACAGAAGGGTATTTTGACAGAACTGGAACCCATGTCATACAAGTTTTTATGTCTACAAAGCCTACAGCTGACCTACTTATTTAGACTCAGAGTCATAATCAGTGATGAGGCAAATGGCACGTCTACACTGCAATTGCCTCATACCCGATAACTAACTTTGCATGCTATTTCTTCCTTCCATCTTCTGCATGACTTCTTCCTATATGAAATATTTTTTTCTTTCATATGACTAAAAAGGGACTTAGCTACCTCAGAAGCAAATATCTGACCCTTAGATTTCTAATTTTAGACAGATAAATCCCAATTTTCCTGTCTCTGCAGGAAAACTCATCATATACCTTAACAGCAAAGCACATCTGTTAATATCTAAAGCAGTGAAAAATTCAGCTTCTCTATAGTTATTTCTAATTCTAAATGTCTTCCAGATTCAAATCAGTATCTTATTGTTAATCCTACATGGCAGTAAACATCATACGACCTCTACCATAATTCATAGTATCCCCTCTCCTTCCTGCAAAACTTTCAGATAGTTGCAGAATATCCATGTTGAGCATACCCAGACAAATGTAACTGAGGGAACAGTGCAATTCTGCAGGTGAATTAACCAACGTGATTCATGTGTCCTGTATGCAACTCAGCCTGTCGACAGCATCATATTTATAGTGCATGTAATCCTTTGAAGGTCTTACTCTTGTTATCTTGTTCAAGATCTCTGCTTCTTTAATAATAACTTACTCAGTTTGCTCTCCTAGTAAGGCTGTTTAATAGATGACATGGCATTTGAATAACAGCAGATTTTTACACCTTGTTTAATCACATACGTTGTAAGACTTTATTGGTTTTTAGTACTTTGTTTAAAGGTGTATATTCACAATAACTGATCAGGTCAACCAGATACAGCTGGAAAAAAAAAAAAATCTTTGTAAAATTATATTTTTAGGAACAACACAAGGTTTTTGTAAAGGTCTTTCTATTTAGCTTTAAAAGTGGACAGATAAAGCCCTTAAAAAGAGAAGAGCTTCTTCAGCTCCCAGCTGAATAAACAGTGATATTAAGTAATAAACATAAAATATTCCAGCATGCTGTTTCTAATCTATTTTTCCCTCAAGACCACGTATGTAAATATTTTAATTGCTAAAAGATTGCTATAGAAACAAACAGGCACTCTAACAGCAAGGAACAAGCAACAGCTTACTCCTGAGCACAACCGAATAATGAGATCTACTTAATAAAAAAGTAATTAGACCAGCTACCCAGATGGATAGATTTCCTACCCACATTTTTTCTCTATTCTTCAAGATTTAAAACCCTAGTGGTAGTTTTCTTCACTAGTCTATTAAGTGAGTATGGCATTTAAATAATAGTTCTGTAGTTAATAATTATAATCTACTTTAGATGTCAGAAGTTTCCTGGTTTTCATTCACTTTTCAAATTACTGCATTGAAAATACTCATTAACTAGAATATAAACAGTATCATTTTTACCTCACAGTCCACACGACATTTTGCTTACTAAAAAATAGCATAGAAACATGTAATAAACACTGAAAACTGCCTCCTGAAAAGCAAAATATTGGACACCAACCTTCCTCTGCATTTCACAGATTTAACTCAATATGACTGGCATAGTCTTCATCTGATAGAAGACCTCCAGAGTATTCCTTTGACAAACAGTCTGCAATGTTATACTTGCACATATATAAAACACAAACACTCAGCAGATAACTAAGCACTATTTAATATTTAAATATAAAACACTGAAAAGTCAAAATTTCAGTTAACCACATTTGGTTAAACCTGAATGTTAAAGCTGCACCATTTTTTTACAAAAAAGTAAAACAAAAGCACTTTTGTCATGACAACATACTCTTACACATTTTATGTTGCTTTCAAGTTTAGAGAGACAGCTTTTGTCATAATGCCATTTATGTAATGTATGTTTGTATGCTGAGATACACATAATCTCTTTCTGAACTTTTAATGTAGAAGTCAATCACAGACCCTGACTACCAAAGTTAGAAGCTGTAAGTTACAATGAGTAACTTTTATATTCAAGAACTACCAAATCAATCTACCAAAACTAATTAATAGCCCTACTTACCACTGTATAAATACAGTGTAAATACAGAAAATTGTGAGATCACCGCTATCACTATTTTTTCTAGTTTTCCTTCCCCTCTTCATGAAAAACCTGAAAACTGAGAGGGAAAAGAAAATTTAAACTTTTGACTTCAGAAACGTCTTAAATAAAGTTAATGTGTACTTCTAGAATCACTAACAGGCATTCTTATTTTAGTATTTGGTATTTCTTTACCATGCCTAACAAATTGCCTGATGTGTTCTATGAAGGAGAGTCCTTTGAGTTAGTGATGGATTGCACTGCCCCCAACTCTGTTGACACCTTCTTAGTTGAGAGCAACTAACAATGAGTAAATATTTAAAAGTACTGGGAAGCAGTTCTAACTTTCACAAAAAACAGAACTGTAATCCTGCGCAATGCTGCACAGTAACTCTCACTTGCAAGTAGCAGCAAACTACAGGGTCCAGGTGTGGGGGGTGGGGGGAGGGGGAGAGAAAATAAATATTTGAAAGATGTAATGCTTTTCAAGCATTCAAGTGTTCCTTGATTTGCTTCTTTGGGGTGGGAGGCAGTAGGGGTAAGAACGGATGGCAGAGAGATTTGACCTATTTTTCCCAGCTAAACTTTTAGAAGCTACGAAGATGAAGCAGTAGCCAGAATACTGGTAATATTATCACATGAGATATATTAATGTATGACAAGCTATTTGTTGCTTTATACTGTAGTGAGGAAGATAAAAATACTAAAGTTGAGCACTGTACCTTATACATATATTCAACTAAACCACAGTATATCCTGACACATAATGCAAATGTTATTACTAGCACTGACAATATATTTCATATAAAACCTACTGCATTTTCATTTTATGGTTTATTCTAACATACTTCAAGAATGTCATTACTTGTCTGTCACTATCCATCAATCATAACCAAATTTTCTCCATCCATCCTGCTGTCTGAGCCCAGGGACAAAATGCACATGGGAATTTGAAAGCCTAGCCCTCTGGGATGCAAGTTCCTGATTATACTGAGTGTAATCAACCCAAGACCTTTCTGTGAATTCTCAACCTTGAAAGTCTGAAATAAATTTTGGCAGTTTTTTCTATTGGTATTGGTTTAGATTTGATCTTGGTACAACCTTTTGATGTTACTGTACTAAAAACATGCAAAATATACTAGAGATGTCTGTTAATGTTTTATTCATGTAAATAATTGCCCAGACATGGCTGGTCTCTGAAGCGGTCTCCACTGCTACCCCAGAGCAGAGATTGATAATAATGAAAAGAAGATAAATATTAATGAGATGAAAAGACAATTAAGGAAGTTTCTACTTTCTCCTCCCCTACACTTCATTATCAACCACAAACTAATGGTAAAAGAATTACATCTTAATTTGTTTGTGGTAAACAGTATTTTAGCATATTTTTTAAAGTGATTCCATAAAGCTGTCAAACTGGAATTGTTTGGTACCAATGATTAATACTGGAATGAAATTATTTTTTAGACTAAGATCCACTATGTTACCTGTAGCAAGTAATCTCTTCCCTCTGGATATTACTTGTACAATGACTTGCACCTGATAACATAATCAAGGTATGTGACCACTCATTCCTCTATTTTAAAACTTCAGTATCATTCACTGCCGTTCTCTGTCCGCTTTAGAGTAGGTTTTCTATTGTAGCATTAGCAAAAAACAAAATAAAAAAAAAATTCCTGATATTTAAAAATTATAACAGTTATAAAAATAATAAAAATTTCTGCATTTCTATAAATTATTATTATTGCAGAATATGAAAATCTGAATTGATAAAATCTTCTGTAAAACTGGAAAGTTTTAACAAAGAGAAGAAGGTATAAAGAGGTGAGAATTTAGACAGGAAGTCCCTAATGTGTTCTCTTTATTTCCATTCACCATCAAAATTAACCTTAATCATTTTTAGTCACAGTTGACTTGCTGTCTGTAGAGGATTTAATTATGTTTTGTGCAACATTTCAGTTTTACAGAGTTAAAAAAAAAAAAAATACTGCACCTATTAGAGTACGAATTTCTGGCAAGTTCTCAAGGGCTGATCTAGTAACTTGCTGACTTACAGCTGTAGAGAAAGTTCCCAATAAAACAGAAATGCTTCCTAGAACCAGTGGAAAAAAATCTTACAGGAATACTTACTTTAATCCTTCATTTAAAACTCACACTTGACCTCATACAGTTACTTATTTGGGGCTGCGCACTTCAAACTTCTTTCAACTGCTTTGGTAGTGCACTCTTTGGGAGGAAGGAAGCATAGGAAAGAACAACGCAGCACTACTACAGAACTTTTAAAATGTTTGAGTTTCAAGCAAGAATTACTACCACTCTTTGTTGGAAATGTTAGTGTTATTTTTCAGCAGAAAACAAGCAAACAAACCCAAAATAAAACTGCAGAAATTAACTTTTATATTCTAGGTAGTAGAGTCTGTCACTTTCATATAACCTAAGAACTTAAAAATCATTTTACTCAAAAGAGGAATATTTTGATTCTTTCAAAGGCAGACACAATTCTGGACAGGTCTAATTTTGATCTAATAAAGTTTCTTTATAAAACTAACATAGTAACATAAACACTGACACTTCAAGGTAAAGTATAAAGGTTTTTATTTTGGCCTTAATGGCAGTGGGTCTGAAAGAAGACAAAGCAGAAGTTAGGTATTCAAAATAATATATTAAAGAAATAACCATAAAATTAAAAGAAGAAAAGTAAATTAATTTAGAGGAAGAATATCAGAAAGTCCTTTTTTTTTTTATTTTTAATGATTGGCGGCCTACTGGACAATCTAGCCATCAAAATTCATGCAAGAATACTGAACTTTACCTGGTTTTGTAAACCTGTCTGAATGCATTAATGCCCGAAGTAAAATCAACTACTGAAACAGATTTTATTTCTTGCTCAACTTCTCAAGAAAAAAAGTGTAAAGCAAGGTCAAGGGAATAGACCATGGCTGCTGCTTGTACCTACTGTAATGAGTAATTACAAAGAAAAATTTCTCCTAAGGTCATTTTATGAAACCTAGCACACTAACAAATTAATACTTTGATAACTGAGATTGAAACTGTCACTTTTAAACCAAACTAATTCTCCGTCTGAAATGCTCACTCCCAAAACAATATATAAAGGGATTCTTTTTTTCCAGATTAGATACTGAAAAGGAATAATATGCATTAGATTGGCCAAATTCTCATCACATGTTAGCACTCACTCCTTAATTTAAATTGTTTAATTTACTTTTCCTTGCCTATAGCATGGGAGAGTTCTTACTTTTTCAGTTCAGATAAGTGATTTGACATAGGATTTAGGAATTATTCATAAATAAAGATACTACACATTTATAAATACTAAAATGTGGAAAATTGCTTCATTCAAGTCCCTCATTTTTGTACTGTATATTTGGCTTGGTTTTGAGAAGTACTTTGGAAAGCTAGCAGTAAATATATTTCATACCTGAGTTGTTTTACACTCCATAATTCTGCATCGGGAAGAAGCTTGAGCCTCTGCCTCAAACCTTGCTTCCTAAATTGTAAGAGTGACCTCTAGTGCTTCACTGCATAACTTTGTAATGCAAGTCTTTTTTGCAACGGCTTTTAATATGCTTCCCTGTAAGCAACTGATTTAGTTTTGTGCCTAGTGCCAAATGCTATTAATGTGCAATTCAATTATCATGGTCTTGTGAAAATGGATGTATTCATAAACTGCACAATGCAGAATGATGAAGAGAATTAAAGCTGTGGCTGAATTGTGGTAGGGTGTTTTTAACAAGAGGAATTTAGTATTCATGTTCAGGGCTACAATATGCACTTGAGTATCAAATGAGATATCATTACTGAATGACAGCACAAGATCATTTTGGTGCTGCAGTGTGAATGTCTGGCTCATGGGAGCATGTTTAGTTTACAAACCAGCCATATGTAAACCCCTGTGGCTGTAGATCCTTCGAGCACTTCAAACTTCTCTGCCATTGCCCTAACGTTTCCAGGGAACTGTCCCTTGACACTGGACTGTAAGGCTATTCCTGAACATTCTTTCTTGCTTTGGCATGCACTTTCCTCCCAAAGGCGCATTGCTTCTGCCCTCCCCGTTCCTGTGATGCACAACCAATGCCTGAATAGGAAAGAAGGAAAATATGCTCAGTTGAGATTATGAGCATCTGGCATTTAGGCTACTGTTCTATCACATGTATTCAAAATTAAATCCTTCAGCTTGCTGAAGCTGGATCAAATTGATCAAGAATAGCTCAGAACTACTACTGAATGATAAAACTCATGAAATTTTTTTTTGCAAGTTTTTCCTTTTATTCTTAATATAATTAATCTAATTCAGCACTGAAAACAAGAGATTTTCAGGTATACATCACATTTGCCTCCTAGAGAGTAGACTGTCTTTAAAACTGTAATCACTACCTTTATTTTGCTAGACCACACTACTGGCTAACTCATTTTTAAAAAAACTTTCTGCTGGAACTGATAGTGTTCTGTTCTTTAGTCATGCATGAACAATATTCCCTAAGCAAGCAATGCAGAGACTATAAAGTCTTGCTACCCACGTTTTCCCTCTTATGTTTGTACTGCTCTTGAATGGCACAGTAACGTCCATTAGTTATTTGTCTGCCAGCTTAATTCAGGAGATTTCAAGCTTTCAAAATTATAAATTGTTAGAAAACAAGTTGAAACAGTACACAAAAGAAATCTGACAGTAATATTCATTTGAAGCCTAAAATTCCTTGGAAAATGCTGCATTTACAAACAGAAAACAAAAACTAAAATACGGCTGAACATGCATCCCTTAGCAAAATGCTTTCAGATACACAGACTGTATGTAAGCTTTAAAAACAATATTCTGTACAGAGACTCGCAACAAAAATCTGTAGAAGGATTTTAGAACATTTTCAGCCTAGCAACTTGTGGTCGTGATTTGACAGCAATAAGCATTTTTCTCAAAAATGCTATAAATGAAAATAAAATATCCCAAAGTTTTCAAAACACTGTGGTTTGAGTTTTAAATCACATGTAATACTTACATTTATTCCCTGCCATTGCCAGGTGCCAATTATGAACAGACAGAAGAAACAGCAGCTTCAAGATTTCAGCAGCAGAATCCATGTTCACATTCACGGAGGCACCCAGAACCAGAGTGCGAGGAAATAGCTGCTCTGTACTTCAGTCCTGCTCCTACCTCTTCTCGCTGCCTCTCCCTGCCTCTTCTCACAGTGCTTCCCAGTGGCCAGACATCTCAATCAAATGCACTCCGCATCTCCTCACACATATGCACACACCTCCAAATCTGCTTTTCCCTGTAACAACAGCAATCTACAAAGAGCAGCAGCGAGAATCCCTCCTTCGGTTTCACAGAATCACTCACAGCTGAGCTGCCAAGCTCCCCGCACAGCTCGGCGGCTGAAGCCTTACTCACGGTCTCAGCGCGTCCTGGACACCCCTGGTGGTGACAGGTAGGAAATGTGGGCTCTGCTGAAAGCCAGACAATGAGGCGCAGCAGCCAACACATGAGCGCTGGGGCCCAGCCGCTTGCTGGGCGCTTGCCCAGGCCAGTTCTTTGTCATTTTACTGTCTTTTTAGTACTATTTTTGTTTTTCTTTTTTTCTTTTTATCTGCTTTGAGGGAGGGCAGAGAAAAGCTTCAACTGCGCACGCTGCCTTTCTTTGTGGGTTTTTAGTGCGGTAATTTTGTACAGTTTCTGCTGTGAGAGCATTAGAAGGTCTGGATTTCTGAATGAACACATTTTATCTGGAGTAGAGAACCTAAACTTAAAAAGAGCAGTCTAATTTTAGTTATGAAGTGAGAGTAGGTCCGAATTATCAGCTGCTCCTCAGAAAACTGCACCATGAATATCCCTGCTCAGGTTTATTGCTATTATACTCTGCTAAAAATAAACACTTATAAATATGATTGTGCCAATCTGTCCCAGACGACTTTAGCCACCAGTTACCCAAGTAAAGCACATTATGCTTTCTCCAGTTTTGCAAAAACTAAACTTTCTTAAACTGTCCTAATATTTGCACTTCCATTACATTGGGAAAGCGCTTCATTTGGAAAGAGCTTTAGAGCAATTTCAGGTCATTGTATTTAAACTACATCCTGAAAGTGTTTTTACAAAACAGGCTGAATTGCTGTGTATGTTAACTACAGAAAAATTATAGTCTACAAGTCTACTCCTCAAGTCTAGTCCTCAAGTCCTGTCTTACTAGAGAATTCCTGAAATTAATGAGGGGAAAGGCTGCACCTAAGGGTCACATCAATGGCTCCATCAATTCTGCTTCTGAAGGACTTTCATTGTGCAGGCTGTATTTCAGTTTGGCAAAAATTACTGTGATGATGGGCTACAAAAGGTCTTCCTACTTCTTATGCTCAGATATACCAACAGTTTTTTCAGTCCAAAAGGATTCTGATGTTGGTGGCTCAGACCCTAGAGAGCTTACTGCTGAGTTTCCTTCTTGTGTGTTGCAGAGACTATGTAATTTAATGCAGATTGCCATGTAGAATGGTTTGGTGACAGGAACAGCTGTGGGATGGAGAAGAAATGTGAACTAAGCCCCAGAAGCTTCTGAACTTTAGTTGTTTATTTAGATCAATTTCTTTATCCCTTGAAGAATGCCCTGATTCAACTAGAGAAGGAAGGGTAAAGACATGTTTTGTCTCATGCTACATCAGCCAGCCAAATTTAGGTTTTATAAAACTATATTCAAGGCTCAGCCAAAATATCAGAAATATAAATGCAAAAAACTAAAATATATTTTGAATGGTGCTTAATGCAGATTTTGGTTACATTCTTTTTAAAACAGCAAATCAACATGATTAAGATTAAAAGGCCTATTTCTGACCATCCTGGGCAAAAGAACTATGAGGAAGTTAACATAATATATTGTGCACCCAGCCTTCCTCTCCTCCACACCAACTTTTATTTGTGTGAAAAAGGCATAAAGAAACAGTATTAAAAATTCTGTAGATCATAAGCTCTCCTAAATCTTCTCTTAAATTATAAACTCTATTTCCAGAGTTTAGTACAATTATAATTTGTCCATAAGCTGGATTTCTTTGTCATATAGTTCCTTGAGTTAATATTGACCTTCTGACTAAATTAATATAAGCATAAAAATATTCCTTGTGCTGCATCTCCTCTCTAAAGAATATCTCATGAGATTGTCCTGGCCTCTGCAGCTAGGCAAAATTTCATGTTTAAAAATAGGACAAATATCACATACAAAATTCGCAAGGACTTTCTGTGGAATAGTTTTGTTTAGAGTTAGCTCTAAGACCCCCAGGGCTTGAATTAGGAAGAATTGTTATTCTGGTAATGTAATACAAATTCAGTAAAAAGGCCAATGCCATTTTGGTAAATATTTGACTTATAAAAAAGCTTTCAGTCACCAAAAAAATAACATCTGGCAGAGAAAAGTCACTTTTTTTTTTTTTTTTGGCTGAATTACAAGTAAATATATAGATGGATATAATGCACTTTTATAATGATGGAAAAACCAGTCTTAAAATAATATGCTGAAATGTGCACATACATTTATGTATGGATAGGCAGTATTACAGAAGTCTATACAACAGTATGTATCTGGAATGTGAAGATAACTATCTTCTTTATTCAGGGATGAATCTGTGGTATCTAGAAAGTACATAAAGTAACATAGCTTGACGCACTCAGAATATTGCAACCTCTTCTCTGATATTGCATCATGAAATATCTCTCTCCTGCATCCATGAGCTGTTTCTGCTCACTATAATCTTATCTCTATTCCAGCATCTTATTTCCCATTTCTCTTCCATTCAATGTCCAGGCTTGTTATTAATTTCTGAGATCCTTTTTGTGGAACTTGAACAAGTCTTTTCCACTCCTGTTTGCGTGCATAGCTTTTTTATAAGTGTCTTTTCATGGTGGACTCTTATTTCCCTCACTCTTTCAGTGTTTTGTTTTCTTTCTCATATCTTGTTTTTGAAATTTCCTCTGCATGACAAATATCTTATTCATTCTATTTCCCCTAGAAATGAACATTTTGTTCAACTGGTTTGTTAAAGGATCTTTCCCAGTGGATCTGCATGTATGTATTATTAAGAAAGATTGCAAGTGCCCAGAAACATGACTATGGTTTGTTATAGCTTCATCCTTACTGTTGAAATATCTGCTGTGCAAAACTCAAATAATTTGATTTCGATGTTGCCCGCCTTCATTTACAAATGAAGGACTTTATAATAAAGTCTTTTTTTCTTAGCAGATTCAAACTGATAGAAAAATAATTCTTCTTAAAAATTATTCTCACTGTGACTTTTTGTCTATAAAGAGGAAACACTTTTAGATTCATGCTAATGATACTTCTGGTACTGCTGTTATGTGCTTATGAATTGTAAAACAATTTTAAAAGATGATAAAGACATAGGACTGTTATAAGATATAGGCCAGGGAATGCAGTTTCCTCTGCCTCTGGCAGAAAGTAAACTTTGCAAGAGAACAATTATTTTCATTTTCATGGTATCATCATTATTCACTATATATATTTTTAATGAAAACAAATGTAATAAATGAATATTTGCTTGTGAAGCACAAAAATGGAAGTAAGCAATGTCAACAGTAACAATACCAGCTGGATGAAGGTATTTGGTTTATTCCATCCCAGTAAATTCCTCATTTCCCATAAAGTCCTCAGAAACCAGCAACCAAGCTGGAAATTAGCGATTCACTTACTGTCTTCTGCGTCTCACCTTTCATTAGTCCAGTTCTATCAAGTTAACATTTTCTACATCCAGCCAGCTTTACCACTTTCTGTTTATTTCAGGAGACTGGGGAGAAAAAAAGGAAGAGAGGGAGCTACAATTGTAACATGTTTCTGTTCTTTTCATCCTATTTCAGTTTTCTTGATCCCCTCATCTTCCTCACGGCCCTGATTAACCCTCCTTGTAGTGCCACCTGCTGCAATTTTACTGGTATTACAGGTTTGTCTTTACAGCATCCAGTCGTGTCATGCAGCTGGAGAATGCATCTTTTTAATGAAAACTGAGCTCTTTCAAGATCATGTAAAATCCGCTTCCCACCAACATTATTAGCAGCCCTGCAGAAAAACGCTGCTGTAATTGTCTGCAGAGACTGCAGAGAGCAGAAATGCACAAATATAAACGAAAAATAAATGAAAAGAACCACATTAGGCTAGGTACACTAAAAATTATATTTGGAATAACTTTTAGCCATATGTAAGGCAACATAAAATTCAAACCCTTCTAATACTACTACTTATATTTTTTTTATTCATAGGTCTCTATAATATGGGTAACATTGAGTAAAAAATGCTTGTCAGAAATAAAGGCAGTATAACTACTAGTCTTAGCATTTTTTTTTTTTTCCCCAGTACAGGCAGAATAGTACAGTTTGTCTTCTCATTGCAAAGCTTCAAGTTTCGATTCAGGCTGGCTTTTTAGAAAAGGAAAAAAGAAAGCTACCTGTGTGCAGCACAACTTACAAATTATTGCAGCTAAAAATGACTTCATTAGGGATTTAAAACCTATTTCTTTTTTGGTTGAGACACAGAACCCAGAACAGATCAGGTCTGGTTCCATGCACCTTCAGGGGAAGACTGTACTCCCTTTATAATGTTGTAAATCTGGATTTGAAGGATGGAACAGGAAGTGTGGCTGCACAGTTTATCTGTTGTTGCTGCCTGATCATTCAGATTTCTCACCTGAAACGATGCAATGAAAATCCTGAAGGTATCTTTTTTGAGGCTATGTGAAAATAGTTTTTTTTAGCCCCTGTGAATCTTTTCATTTCACAGTCAAGAGTTTTATTCCTTCTGCAGCACACACTGCGTGTAACATGGCTTCCAACACAGGAAATCACAGTTTCAACATAGGGCACTGGAGAATGAACTAATGAATCTTTTATTAAACATTTTTAACAAGTTTCACATGTGAAGGGAGCAGTTTATAAAGGGATAGCAAAAAAAGTAATTTGTACAAATAAAAGAAATAGGAGGATAATAAAAGGAAGCAAGTAACAGTCTTGAATGACTTGATACTAAGCTACTTTGATGGCTCTCCTCTCAAGTGGAGCATGTCTTGAAAGCCAGGGTAATTAAAAAAATGGAAATTGAAAGGGGAGACTGAAGTCATAAAACATTACGTGGATTTATTACTAAATTTATTACTAAAACGTTACTAATTTGACAGGTGTCTTAGATACCTGAATCCTTCCTAAAGGAAAGCAATACAGATTCTTGGAATAGAATACATTTGGAATAGAATACAATTATGATATAATTATGGTGTTTCTTTGATAATGTAAAAAAAGATGGAGTATAGCAAAGAGTATGTGCAATGAATTAAAGGGAAAATTTGTAACAGAAAGAGGAAAATGTATTATTAAAGTAGAAGTGTTTTTTTAATATATTCATTTGTGGCCACAGTACTAATAGAAGGAATGGGCTTGTGGGCCTGGCGGTTTGAGAGATGTTTCAGAAAAAAGTGTAGGAAAGGTCTATGGTATTATACACATGCACAGGATCACCTTCCTGAAGAATAAAAATTACACAACATACAATAGTAAAATATGAAGAATTTGCGTTATCTAAGGCTGATAATGATGATATAAGCTTCTAATGTGATTAAACAAAAAAAAAAAGAAAGACCAATTGTAACACTTGCCAGCAAGTTATTTGTAGTAGAAATGCAGTATGGTACTATATTACAATAGAAAGAAAGGTTTCTGAGTTGGGAATGGAATGAGAGGCAAAGGGCCTGACAAGAAATGAACAAAGAATCCAGACAATCCCTGTTCGTGGTTTTGTGCTGTTGTGCTAAGGTTTAGAAACTTGGATTTGAAAATCTTCAGGGGTGGTAAAGAACCCAGAACTCAAGATTCGTACCATGGATTGTGACTTTGAACACCAGATGTTCTGGAAAACTTTTCAGATAATGAGATAAATCCTGCTCCATTTTCCAAAGGAGACAATTGAATCATGGAGTAATCTCTCAGCTGTGACTCCTGTTTGATACAGGAATGTATATCTGGACCAGAATCAACCTGTGAAGGCTCCAATAGGACTAGTATATTAAGATTACACCTTACTTTAGTGCTTCACATGGGCTAAATTTAGTTATTGCCCGCTGAGTGTTTTGGTTGGTGCAATTGTCATTCACAACTAGTTCTCTCTGAGCATCAAATAGGGACTTAGCTCCCTATCTGTGGGAACTCTGATGGTGCACCTCCCAGCCTCTGGGCTGCTCTACAATCTTAGGAATTCTTGTCATGCCTTGTCCTTTGTGTAAGAAGTTGGGCAGTGAAGTGTCCCTTGACCATAACAGGGACTCTTGCATGGCTAAGGAAGGAGACACTGACTGTACCAGTAACTCCTGACCCTGGCAAAGTGGGGAAGCAACAGCAGGGATAATCAGTCATCCCCTGACAG
>WYDI02021862.1:0-40146 GCA_009867235.2 Psittacus erithacus | reverse complement strand
GCAGAGCATGAGGCTCAGAAAGTCCTTGGTCAGACTAAACATTCTAAGCAGTAGCTAAAAACATCGGTGTTATCAGTACTGTTCCCAGACCGAAAGTCAAAAACACAGCACTGCACCAGATACCAAGAAGAAAAAATGACTGCTACTGCTGAACCCAGGACACCTGCAAAATCAAATCTTCTAAGGAAATTTCAGAGATTATTTGGATATTGTACTCAATGCAAATACTAAGCCTGTATGCTGTGGGAGATTTCTCATTATTGACTTTTAGATCAAACAACAAAATATATGGTTGTTGAAAAGCAAACAAAATAAATTTTAAGATGGAAGTTCTAAGGTGTAGGGTCCTTAAATTATGTTTCTGTCAAACCACAGATCCAACTGAGGTTTCTTCGTTTTGTCTTTTTTTTTTTTTGTCTTTTTTTTTTTTTTTGTTGGTTGGTTTTTGTTTGCTTTTAAGCAAGATATGAAAAAATATTTAGGCACCTAGATACATTGCAAGGGTGGGTTTCTTTGGTTTTGTTTTGGTTTTTTTCTGTAAGGCTTGTGACAAATATTTTGAGGATTAAATATGGAATACTAGAACTATTGTATTTACTTTTTAAAGTATATTGAATGCAGCAGTTTGTAGCACTTCATGCTTTTCACCTCCATTGTTGCTATTGTGTATATACATTATAAAATCAAAATTCTTCCTCTAAAAATCTTTCTTTCATTGCTTTTTGAGTATCATCAGTTTAGGTCTTGCTCACAGATGTTCATGATTATATCCTAATGAGGAAATATTTTTCAAATGCATAAGTTAAAAAAAGGGGAAACTGTATCTTGATTCTTCAACCCTAAAAAGTAATGTGAGATTTGCTTTATTTTGACTGGAATTCTGTCTTCATTATGTGCAATTCTAATCCAGAACACATTTTTATTCTCCTCAATTTGACATTCTTTCAGCATGTGCTTGGATAGAGATCTGCAAAAAGACTGAAATACATAGTGAAAGCACTTTTTTTTTTGCAAAAAAATAGTATTGGCGAACACATATTCCATATATTTATGCAGGGAATATTGCCCTTTTCATACTCATTGCTGTTGGCTGGCCAGTCATATAAATTGACATGTAAGGGACCTGTCAATTGTTTGATGTATTTGTCTGCTATACAAAGATATTCACTAGATATTTCAAGATTAGATTTGTTGGCTTGGTGGATTTGGTGGTGGTTTTTTGGTTTTTGATTTTTGGTTGTTTTTTTCCCCAAATTGCATGATTTGTCTCTTCCATTTACATTTATGCCATGTTAACTAATCTTGGCAAGTCACGTCTTAGATATTTCTGTAGACAGCACTTAAATCGTAGTTTTTTTCATTTTAAGAACGTATCTTGAGTGCATCCTGGTACATTCTACTGTTCAGGAAAAAAAAATTAAAAATGGGATATTTTTCATAAACAAAAAAATGTAATCTAAACTTTTGATTTGAGCAGTGTCCATTTTTTTCAGTGTGACTAGCCTTTGGTGCATACTGCCTGATGCATATTGCAGAACATTCATATCCCTTGGTAGGATATATTAATCCTGAAAATATTAGCCATAAAATCATAAAGGGGGAAGTTCTATTGAAAATAAAAACCAAAAAATTAATAAACTTCTTCTGCTATCCTGTTTCTTAAGCATTTAAAAAATAAATAAATGAATAAATAAATCAACATGAAGAATAGCAACTGCAAGTAAAGGAGCGCTATGAAGGAAATTCCTTCTGTAGTACAGGCATTTATGAAGACATGCAGATGTATAGAGCTTAGAGAGCAAGCAATCAAAAAGTGTTTTTAATTTCAGAATTGGACGGAACCATTAGATTATCTGGTTTGACCTTTTATGTGCAATAAATCTTGCCCTTTAACTTTACTGTACCGGGCCCCATGATGCAAATGAGGCAAATAGCACTTTAACAAGAAAAGCGTCTAGATGGGAATATGTGAAGGCACCATCCATAATTATTGCTGTGTTCAATTATCCATTACAAATATATGCCCTATTTGGATTTTTATGATTTAAGCATGTTTTATATCAGTTATGTTTGGAATTTCCCCAGCTGAGATTGCTGCCTGTTAAGTTCATTATATTCATCATAGAATTTAATACAGTTCTTCTGTAAAAAATATCCTTTGGTCCCGATGACATTAGTGAGACAAAGTAACAGTTTGTTGGTGCAGTTCCAGCTGCAATTTGAACTGCTATGTTCCAGTCTTGCCTGTTTCAGAGTCTTTGTGCAGGGGGTCTGATTAGAATGAAGTTTGCTAAGTCATCTTGTTGTGCTGTCTCATGTTCTGGAGTCCATACTGGTCTTGGCATGAATGAATTTCCTAGTAGTGTTTCTTTAAGTAAAACTCACGTATTTCCTTAAAATGAAGAGCCAGCAGAAATATTTAATTTCACAGTTTCATTTATATGCTTTTAAACATTAATGTTAATATTTTTTATGCTTTACAACAATTTTGGCAGTAACTTCTTAGTAGCCATAATACTTATTAATTCTGTTAGGATTATATTTATACTCTGCAGAACTAAAGTCATAAAAGTCCCTAGTAATTAAGTCAAATAATAGGATATCCACAATTACAACAAGGTGGAGAAGTAGGTATGCTATTTTTTTTTTTTTAAGTTTGTACTGCTTCCCCTTATTGGCAGGGCTACATCAGTACCAGTATTCTAATACCTTGCTGTCAACTTACCAGCAAGAATTCCAAGGACTTTTAAGTAATTCTTATTTAAATGTCGAAAGATACAATGCGCTGAATGGTTACTGTCATACAACCAGGTCTAGAGTTCTGTGCAGATCCAAAATAAGTCATTGGCAGTGAGATGAAATTAAGACTAGGGTCTTAGTTCCTGTTACTCAAGCATTTTTCGAATTCTGGAAAATAGTAGGTACAGTTACAGTAACAACTGTAAGCACTGCAAATAACAGAAAATGCATTCTTATCATACTGGAAACATTAAAAAAGTGATGCTAAAGAGAAGAAAACCTCCTGACATTAATGCAAAAACCAAGAAGATTATGTACCACACTATTGATTTAGTACAATTATTACAGCTGTTCAGTGGTTACTTAAATGGTTAGCTGAAGATTAAATAAGAGTAGTAGTAAAGTAGAAATAAAGAAGAAAAAGAAGCAGAGGAAGAAAGGGAAAGATAAAGTGGAAATATCTTATCGATAGCTTGGATCAATTATATTTTTTCCCAAGAGACTTTACAAGATGTCTTATCATCCTTCCATAATTACCTCCTGCTACTGCAGTAGCTTTTTCTCTCTTCTAGCAGCCAGGCAGCTCTGCAATGACAGTGTAGAATCCAATTTATTTTTATGTTTTATTCTTCATTCAAGGCATAACAAAATGCTTTTCAAATAGAGGCAGCATTACATTTTTTCCTAAAATTTCCATTGCTGTTTTCCCCTGTGAATTTTCCCAGATGGAAGCCCTGTTCACTATAGCAGTAGTCCAAGACATGTAACATATAGATGGGTTTGGATGGGATTAGTTGATACTGGTGTATTGTACTGAGCAAGTCAATATCAACAGGTCACAGATGGAGTTATACTAACGGGAGATTTTTAATAAGAATGTCTAAACCAAACATGTCTTCATTGGATGTTTCAGTATGTTCCGGTGGTTATTTTAGTCCATAAAAATCCCTTACCACTGTCAAAGTTTAAAGATTTCTTTGGCTTCCTATAGGGAATCTGTAAATACTAAGTTTCATGACTGCAAACCCTCCAGATGATATAGAATGTTTTAATCATGACTTGTGCAGCATATGCTGTTTGTTCTCATACTAATAAATGAGCCATTTTATACAAGAAAATTTAAAGGGGGAAATGGTGTGTAGTGCAGCTTTTCTAGTTCCATAGATTGTATATAATTCAGGTCCTAGCATGGCCTGTACCAAAAAGTTTGAGGAAAAATGGAATTTTTTAACCCTGATAGGTGACAAAAGGTGGAATAAATATTTCAGCTGAAATGGGATGAATGTTTCAAGGTGAAGAAAAGTTCCCTTAGTGCCCTTGAAACAGGAAGATTTCATGTAGATCTGGTCTTGAAAGGCAAGGCAGTCAGATTTAACCTACCTTTTGTGCAATAGAAAGCATAATAAAACTTAGAAGTAAGATGAGTAATTAATGGCTGTGTAAGAATTGAGAACAGTTACTTTTTACCCCAAAACTGGTGAAACACTGACTGATAAAAAACCATAGCAGGAGATCTTGTTTATTTCTGCATTACATACCATATTATTTTTAATCCGCTTAGAGAAAATAGCATAGACGTGATTTAGGATTTATGAATGTAGGTCATTAATTCTGCTGTTCTTGATCTTTTGGAATGGTTTAGTTTAAACATTATCTTGATGGATGTCTTGCCACATTCAAAGCATTAGTGGAGGAAAAAAGAGCTAATGCTTCTGTCAGAAGACACTGAAGTGTATGAACACTTCAAAAAAACGTGGCTGTGTATAGACACTCGTACTCCATAGTGACGGGACTGCACTGTGGAGTCTTACTAGCTCCCAAAATGCTCCCCAAGAAGCTACAAAGAATTAACTCTTAACTAGTGTTTTCTTAGACTAAGATGGAACCTCTACAGCTAAAAGTATATTTTTCAGCAATTTTCTTTTGATTAAGTGAACATGATACCTAAAAACCATGAGGAAAGTGCATTCTGATGTGTTTACTTTAACAGTAAGTGAAAGAATTATTTTTTAAAATTGATAGTTTTAGCAAATCTTATGACAAGCATTATAAAATAAGCCCAGAGACTCCTAAAATGGTATTTTATGCATCTCCCGATGGTTATGCTAAATGTGCAAATAACCATGTTAACTTACTCACTAAGGCACTGCCCACAAAGGATGATGTAATGATTGATTAAAGACAGTGTATTAGGTTCACCTGTTTACTTTTACAAATCCAATGAACTTTAGTGTAATTTGCTTAGATTATTCTAGCTTTTTCTTTTTGTTTGGTTGGTTGGGGTTTTTTTTGCTTTTTTTTGGCTCAGTTTTTGAAGTGTTCTATCTGAAATGTTATCCTTCCATACTAACAGGAAAAGTAAGTATTGCTAGTTACAGTGCTCTGGAAAATTGCATATTTTAAGATGAATGGCAATTAGCACATTTTTATTTTAAGATTTTTTTAAATATCTTTTTCTTTCACCTTTGTACATTGCCTTGTAGCTATTATCCTTACTGTTTTATACTGCATTTAATGTCTGGTTTAGGAGTTTTTCTGTCTTGTGATTCAAATATCAAGTGTTTATGATTTTTGTAGGTCACTTCAATGTTATATTCATATTGGATTCTTTCAGGCAGTCTGTGCTTTGAACAGAAGCAGCAATATGTGTTTTTTTCCTGTACCTTTCTCTTTACTTTATACAGGTTTTTTGGCTTCCTGGACAGTGTTTCATATGTCTCTATGCTTTATCGGAGGATCAACACCTTATTTTTTATAATCATGCTGTGAACTGGAGAGTGACAAGGATCAACATATAAACATAGTATTTCTGTTTGCCAGTGGCATAAATGTGGATGAGTTTAGTGGTGACTTGAAGTGTAGCAGCATAAGAAGAGAAATTGTATTCTGAATCAGAGGAAAGCAAATGCTACTTCAAGCAACATTAACTTCCCTGTGTACTCTATGGCCTTTCCATAAAAACCTGGTAGTCTGTAAGACAAGAACCAGTGGACTGCTGGTTCTTACACAATGTTAAGAAAATGGGAACCTCAGCAGTTGTCAAGTTGACATCTGTCAGAGCTTCCAGAAATTTTGGTGGTTTGGTCTCCTCTGACTTCTGAGCTGTAGAATATGTCCTGTGGGTTCTGCATGGGTCTTGGGGAATAGTGTTTGTATGGCTGCAGAGCCCTGAGATTTATCTGTTCCCTTATGTGTCCTGGTGTAAGGAAAAGAGAGCATATTTTGATTTTACATGTTTTTAAGGTTTTGTATCATCTTTGGAAATCATGTTTTAGAAAGCTTTATTCAGATACTGTTCTGTAACAAGACCTTTTAGTGAGCAAAAAGGTCAGGGCCTGGTTGTGGTAGAGAGACATATGTCTGTGGTCTGGAGATGTGATACTGGAATACCTGAGGAGCAAAATCCTAGATTTCCTCAGGGCACAGGATTAGCAGTTATGATAAGGATTAGCACTGTGCTAATCATTCCTTTGAATCATTAGCATGTATGTCCAATTTGCTGTGATGGTTGCTCAGGGTCAGAGTGAACAGCAATGTCATTTATTTTTCACCCTTTGTACATGGCATATGTGTCCTTTTATTACCCCAAACCGTTCTGTGCTAAAAGCTGAGAATGCTGAAGATTATTTTCCAAGCTGTCAGAAAAAGCAAAAGTAAAGGAAACTGCTCCCAAACTAACTTATTTATTATTCTATTAAAAGTAACAAACACGTCAGTTTCCAGTGTATTCTAATAGAAACCTTTTCTGTATATCTGATTTGATGTTTCCACAAAGAATTACTGTTACCTTGAATATTATCAAGGCAAAATGAACCCATCGTTCCGTAGAGGAATTTACATAACAATGAAGCATATTATAAGTAGTACAGTAATCTACTTGTTATACTCCCTTGGCTTTTTAAGACTTTTCTGAAGTGTTGTACAATACACTTGATTTAAATAAACTATTTCTTGGTAAAAACAAGAAATCTGATGGAGGTTTTCTATAATTGTATGATGTTAGAAATAATGGGCAGAATATTCTGGACATGAAAACCATCACAACTCCAGTGATTTCCAATAAGTTTTGTGAATTAATGCTGGAATTTAAGAGCTCTAGGTGTAAATTGCGATGGGCTCAATATGTGAAGACTGAGAAGCACTGTTGAAGTTAGTAGACTGGTTGAGGTTTAACTGGAGAAAAACAATGAGGGCTTGAGCTTCCTGAAGCAGGAGCAAATTGCTTTAACTGCAATCAATAAAAGTTACTTTTATCCACGAAAAGTCCAAATTCTTTAATACACATACTTCGTCTCTTCCCCAAAACAGTAACAAACAAATGCAAAACAATTCAGGAGAGAAGCAAAACATAAAGGAGTAGTTAATTATGATTTATAAATGTATTAACTTGCTGAATATTCTAACGAACCAAAGCAGGAATTTAATTTCAATGCTATTCAGCTGAGGAATATTGCCAGAAACAGCACCTGTGGAAAGAAAGTAATAGTCAGATTATGGTTTGAGATCATTAAAAAAACGTAACCTCTTAAACTTTGTTGTCATTTTCTCACATTCAGATAAATGATTAAAAGTGATAGATGACCTACATGTTATAACTGAACCTTGTAAAGAACCATTAATACTTAATCAGTAGGAAACATCAGTGGCAAAAGCTGTAACTCAGCCACAAGTCTGCCTGGCAGAGGTCTTCGCTAGAGCTCTGATGCTGGTGGGGAGCATCTGCAATGCTTCCCACATATTCCTCTGTGTATGCAGATGCTGACTGTAGCAGTTCTGCTGCTGTATCACAGTGGATGAGTTGGTGCTGATATATGGAACAAGAATCTCTCCTTCAACAGCAGTAGCACAGTCATATTCATTTAATGACACAGATCCTAAGGTGAGTCTGTGTTGCTGCCTGGGATGGCAAAAAAATTCTCAGATTTTCAGCTAATGATAATGAAGATATTTTGGGGGAATTAAATGTATTTGTTGACATAAACTATGCTGCTGGTGGTGTTAAAATACAGAGGAAAAGGGTCATTTGAAAAAAATGCAATTTTGACTTTTTCAATTTATATACCTGCATATATTTTCACTTTGGCACCCTCTTTGTGCAATATTCTTTAGAAGAGCACTTGAGTGAACCTAGAGGAGACAGTTAATACGCAGTGTCCTGGGCTGCAGCTGCTGCTTACCAAGGTAGAGGCTGAATTGACAGACATAGACTACATGTGCCTGCCCTGTGCCAAGCTGTAATTCAGATGCAATTTTCTGTATAGCAATGACATCTTGGGGCTGGGAATGCAAGAATACAGTCTCAATAGTTTCATTCCCTGAATCCAGGTTTGGATCTAATAGTAACAGAAGCTTTACAGTGGAATAAGAGAGCTGTTAAAATCACAAATTAATTCATGTGTATGAGTGCCCTTTCCTAAGGCACTTTATTTGATGACAATGATAATACTATTTTGTATTATGATGATAGCACTTTGTACGTCTTCAGCATCTTTCATCTCAAGATTTCAAAGAGCTTTACAAACATAATGAATCATGCTTCACAACACCCTTGTAAAGGAGATGAATGACAAGTCTCATTATAAGTGCTTTGTAATGAAGGCAGATTTTTAGCATTTATATTTAATGGAGTTATGGTATTTTGCTTGTTGAGAAGGCAGTACATAATTTTTTAATATATTGGCAAGTCTGTAGATTCTTTAGACAACATTTCATTTTATTTCATTCTTCCCTTTTCTTGATGTAGATCATTACGGTTAGGAATCTGATTAGATTTGCTGATCTTTTTTTCTTTCCTCTTACCACTGCTAGTATTTAAACATATTTTATGCCCCCCCCAAAAAAAAAATATAAACACTTCTTACATTGAACAGAAGATCTTCATCTTCAGAAAGAACCTACATGCACTGAGATGAAGTTTCTTCCCAAATCTTAGCCACCATCAGAAACTCCATTTTTTCCCCCAGGTTGAGCTGGCAGCACATAACACAGGTTATCAGTGTATTTAATGGCTTTTCTGTATTTTGCAAACCTATTTCTGTAATCAGGCCAAAGGTCTACTGTTTGACATATGGATCAAGTTTTTTGGTTTTGGTTTTGTTGTTTTGTTTTCATTTTTGTTTTCCCAAGTACGCCATAGGAAGATTACAAAACAATACAATGCTTTGGTAGTTTTCTATGGAAGAACTATAATTATGAGCAGCACGTAATACACATATTTTCTTCTTACCTTTACACATGTCCATGACTTTCTGGTTATATGACAGTTTATTACAATTATATAATCCCCTGTCTTTGCCAGTTAGATACATAGGTTTTCAAATATGCTTTCAAGGACTTTGATTACAGTAAAGTATTTTGATGGCCAATGCGGCTTACCTGTAAATTCCACCAAGAAAATACATAATGGTATGATAATCTTGTTATTTTGAACATTGAATAGCTTTTAAGAGAACTTCACTTAATTGTCTTCATCAGTCATCAGATGTCATCTAATCTGCACCATGAATAAGTTGACATTTGTGCTCAGACTTTGTTATATCATTATAAATGTTTGGTTTTACACATTTTAACTGCTTCCTTTTCACATTTCATTGCCTCTTATGTATCTAACATGTACAAAGACTGATAAAAATAGGCTACTCTGTTTTTCCTGGGAATATGTAAATTATAAAAAGATATTTATAGGATACATTATTGTGAGAACCCATCCATAAGCTCCTGGGGAAAAGTCATAGAAGTACTTTATTACCAAACCAATGAACTTCATAATTTGGAAGTTCTGTGGAATATGTCTGTGCACGTTGTTATCATATTATTTAATACAAACACTCATAGGTGTTCTCACAAAGCTTACTTAAACTGAATAGAGAACTGATTTTTTTCCATTTTTGTTGGCTGAGTGTAACAATTTAAACTTATTTTCTCAATGATAGTCACAAAATATTTTTACTGTTGAACTGAATGTCTTCTGCTTAAAGAAGGTGTTGCAGATACATTTTACACATTTAGATTTCAGCATTTAATTTTAGCTACATTTCATTTTGGTTTACATTTATAAATGATATTTTTACCTGTTTTGTTTAAAAATATTAAAGCAATGTTTTGACTTTTCTAAAATGTTTCCCTTCCCAGTTCCTCTCAGTCAAACCTGTATACTGGATTTAACATCAATTTACAAATAGTTTGTTGTTAAAAATTCAGTTTAACATTTTGGCAAATAACTAATAAAAATTCAAGTAAATCTATTATGGAAATGAACCCTCTAAGCTTTAGCTAATAAAAAGACATGCAAATTAAGGCCCAAATTAAACAAGGCACTGAATATTTTGTGCTGAAAAGAAATACTCTTTTTGTTAATTGGAATTTTAATTGGAGTTTTACAAAAGCTGAAGTGCCAGATGCTTTGAAAGGTAGGATATTGAGTGCCACAAGGGCTATTTAATTTAGGATAGAGAGTTGAAATGCACAGAAGCCATGGATATAACTTCTAGCTGCACAGAACAGGAATAGTGCACAGCAGAAATGTATACAATGAACTACTCAAATGAACTACTGAATGTCATGTGGGTCATGCTTCAGTGCATGGTTTTGGGTTTTTTATTACAATGAATGAAAAATACCAGTTCATATTTCCTAGTGACAACTTTGTTTCTAGAGAATGAAGTTATATTGAAATTTTAATACTTTCTTTGGTCTTTTTTATCAGGCTTTGCAGCCTTTATGTCTGATTTCAGGCTGTAATTGCTCTGAGCAATAAAAATAGACTCTTTTACTTGTATGTGCATTTCAGTTCCATTTTATTTCAGAAAAACTGCCATATAATTGTATGAAATGTGCACTAGAGCATTGTTCCATCATATCATCCAAATAATAAACAAATCACTTCTGAATTAAGGAAGATGTATTCTTTAAGATTTTTCCTCAGCCAAATTTAAGGGCAGTAGAATATAAAGACTTCTTCAAATTAGCCCATTATATAATGTTTTCTGTGTAACGTATAAAAACTATATGTAGGTTATTTAAAATAATTCTCTTGGTGTCTTTAAAACCTATATACTTCAGTTGCTACAGCACATCGCTGAAAAGGATGATTTAGAGTGCTTGATTTTCAGAGTTAAAGGTGCAACAATATTTTGTTGCACAGAACCATTATAGTTGTGCTCAGAAAGCATACAAATATCTGCTTAACTTCATGATTTTGTACATGCACACATAAGCAAATTAGAAGGACACACAATATGCAAAATTGCACACATGGCCTGGGAACGTAGCGTTAATCTCTTCTTAATATCTGTTACCTGTAGATCAGCACCAAAACAGAATGTGCTGTTTCTTAATCAGTTTTTTGGGATTCTCATTTATTCAGGAAAATTTATCAACTAAGCCTGAGAGTTTCAGAGTTACCAGAAGGTAGATATTGTGTCGTCTTTTGCCAGATGACAAATTAATTTGAACAAAAGGAAAATCATCCTTTGCCTCAAGAACTGGAGATTAGATTGTCGCTCTCATCTCACTGATGCTCTTAGAGTATCCTGCAAATAACAGCTACAAAGATTTAAGAGCACAGGCCTCCAGATCAAAATATTTTTTCCATTAAGTTATATTCTATAGGAATACTGTTTAAGGAATGAAGGAAAGCAATATCAGGCATCATCATCGGGGTCAATATTTAGACATGAAAGTGCTGAGTATTAGTCTCATGCCCAGAAAAAAGCAAAGTAACTCAGACCAAAACATTGAAATGTCTTCTAAGTTGATTTCAGTACGGGTTTATCACAAACAGAATTAGGTAGCCAAATGCAGACCTTGATATCAAAATAAATATATCTGTGCTTTAAATCTATAAAAGAAGTTTTATTGAAAGAGTAGCTAGAAGAATAGCATAGACCTCTGTCTAGTAATGTACATAGGCACTCATAAATGCCCTTAGAGTTCCCTTCCACTTGTTTGCAGTCTTGCTGCAAACTCTGTTATGCCCTTCCATGCTCTTTTATACTCTTCCATGATGTTCTGTTTCTCTGCCAACTTCCAGGTCCTTTAAGCAGGTTCTTTTGGCAGCTGTGAATGCTCTTATCGGCAGCTGCATTTGAAATTTATCCAAGTCTGACAGTTGTAAAATCTTGCAAATTGAAAATCCTTGGGTCTCCTGGGATGTAGCTGTTTAAGATCATGTTTAAACTCCTTTTAATATCCTCTCAGCAGTTTGATCCTGATCTTACAGTGATGTAAATTCAAAGTAACTCTCCTGAAGTCAATGTAAAATCTAAGTAAGCCAATGGTGTTATATTGGATTTATGGCAGGAGAACAGAATCTGGCATAGCATCCTCATGTTTTAGTTCATTGAAATAGCAAGTGTAAAAGTTTCTGAGTCATGTACTCTTCTTTCTTCATCTTTACTAGCGAAAAGGTTAGTTTGCTTTATTTAAGCTTATCTGACTAATGACATTAATAATTAGCAGTTATGTTCTCTGCTTCTTTATCTCATCTGTTTGAGTATTTATTTTGCAATCCTCTTATAAAGTCTTTGTCAACTTTTCAACAGAACAGATACTGAAATGGTACAGAAACAGTATTAATTTAATTGCCTAAATCACTGCACTAAAAGAAAAAATATTACTTGTTTATGAATGATCAGGAGCTTAAAACATTTGGGTATATTTCTTAATATTGGTTTTCATGGGCACTTTTTGCTGTCACTATTGGCAATTTTAGTATTATAATTAAAAACCTAAAAGTCTGCTGATCCAGTCTTCCTTCAAATGTGTGAGAGTGTGGAACTCTTGAGGACATAAAGGTGCTATTTATTAGTAATGTTCTTAAATTCTCTGTTACTGGTATTCTTGAATCAAAATTTTCAAATGTGATGATCTATCACAAGCCATGCAGTCTGATTAAAACTTCAAAATGATGCTAAACTGCATTATCAAACACAAAAATAAAACACCTGTGCCTATAATACGTACTTGACGTATGGCACCATAGAAATCAAGTTATAAGAGGTAACTCCATGGCTTTATTTGTAGAAGGCTAGATGAGACTCCAGTGAAATGGGTTTTAAGATCTGAGGAATCTCTTTACTGGCCCATTTTAACATCTTGTAGTTATGCTATTGAAATTTCAGATGAGTACCTTGGACCATTCAGGACAGGTCTCAGTGCCTGGTATGGAATGCAGGGCAGGCAGCAATGGAAGAGAGTGTCCACTTTTTTCTTCTTTTCCCTTTGTTTCGTTTTTTTTTTTTTTTCCCCTTCCCTGAAAATGCTGCAGAAGGCAACCTGTTTCCAAGGGGTTGCTTAGAAAAGAATCCCTAAAAGTAGAAAGCAACTACAGAGAACTTCTTGGAGGTTACTTTGCAGGAGAGAGCTGCAGGTACTGCTTTCCATTCCATGGAAATGAGTTCATCTAGATGCTAAACAGTTTAGTAAGGGCTACTTGTACATTTCTACTGCAGCAGTGGAAAATAGAGAAAGATGAGGCTTTCTCCAAGTAGGTCTTATGAACATATTTTCCATGGATTAAGGGCTCTGAAGATCCAGAACATATGTAATTTTCTCCAATTCTCCTAGGAAAAAACCATTCAGATGCGCAAATTGCATTAGATGCCTGTGTAAGGCATTCCTTTGTGTTGAAAACCTGAGCATAGGCTGAAGAGGCATATTCTGTGTGGAAATTCACATTAGTTTCTTTTTTTAAATATGCAGGTTTTCTTTCTTTGTTGATTAAATTAATGGGGTTAGTGTATTGGATTTTCAGATGGAATATGTTTTTCTTCTAGTTGTATTTGACAGTGTGGCAGCATAGTTTGAACATGTTTTCTAAAATTTGTTAGCACCCACAATATTTCATTCAGAAAAAACCTGACATTGTTTGATGCATTAAGCATCAATGTTAATCTACCTTCTGATTTTGAAAAATGGAAGGCAAACAGTAACACATCTCAGCTATTGAATCAGCAGAAGATTTGTGTTCGGTCTTTTTTTTTTGTTGTTTTGTTATTTGGGGTTTTTCTCTCAAAAACTAAAAGACATTGCCAGATATACAGAACAAATAACCAAAAGTATCAAATGACAAAGCAACAGAAAAGCATTATAAAAAGCTGTTTTTTGCAGTGGTGTCATAAAATACAGTAGGGACAGAAATTTTACTTTTTTAAGTATGGAATTATCAAAAATTAAACTGGCATCCAAAATGCAAGTCACATAAGATTTTTTCTGCAGTAGTTTATGTGATTGTTGTTGTGACATTATTCCTCTAACAGTGGTAGTGTATTTGTAGTGGCTGTTTAACTGCATAGGTACACAGTGGGTCTCTGTGATGAGTTGAGCTGTGCAGTTGAAGACTTACCAGCTAATGTGTCTTCATAAGCAGTTGCTGGTTGGTCAAAGGATAAAAGCAGCTTGTTCAATCCTTTCTTATGTGTGGATGTTGCAAAGCTGTTGAGGCCCAAGCTAAAGCTCACAGAAGTCAATGCGAAGCCTTTCCCAACTTCTGTAGTCATTGGACATGCCCTATTGAAATGTCCCATTTTGTCTTCCTTCAGCTATTGAACCTTAAAGTTTGTAATGGTTTCTAGCAGATGCCTAAAGGACACCTTTTTTTTTTTTTTTTTTCATAGAACCTTGTTAGATTATCTATCTAAACTTGAATCAAACATAAATACATACCTGAGCTTCCTGAAGTAAAGCCTATAATTTTCAAACATGCTTCTCATTCACCTATTTGAATGATTTATAACCCTTGACCTACTTGTCATGGAACTAAAATTGCCATGTAATACTGGGTTTATGTTATTAGGATATAAAGGGGAAAAAAAAGTGTCACAATACTTTAAATAATTGCCTGGACTCATGCAAAATGATACCTTATTATACATAGGATTTAAAAAAAATAATCTTAGTGATCAGTGAAATTTTAAGCCACATGGCAGATTGATAGTAAAGCAGCGCCATTTCATTTTTCAATAAATTTAATAACTGAGATTGTTTACTTGTTTTGTGATTGATTGCTGTACGAATCACCTAATGTTTTTAGTAATGACTCATCTGACAAATTCTAAAGTCTGTTATATTTTTATCTTCTGATAAAAGCAATATTAAAGAATTATAATCTTGTGGGCTTCAAATAGTCAAGCAAACAACCTATATTTCTTTTTATATCTCAACTCTTTAGCTGATTAGAGAAAAGTTAGTGTTTTTTTCTGTAGCAGATAGATGTTAATGCAGTAATAGCATATCACTTGATTCAGTATTATGTATGGCTTAAAGCAGAATTTATGTCTGAAGGTTTATAATTTTGTCATTATTTTGCTGGTCTGTATAAAAAAGCTATATTTATAATTGTTTACTGAACTCTTGCAATCATGATAATGATTGATTCCCTGGAACTGTGCAACATGGTTATTCATATAGTGGTTTAAAAATGCCTTTGATTATGGCCTTTTATGGCTCGAGAAGTAGCTACCAGCTCATAGTACCTGGAATAGCATGGGGGCATACCCAGAAACCACAAATAACAATCCAGAATACTTGAGGCGCGTGCTGGGCAAGATTGACTATCTCAAGCTGTGGACATTAAATGAAGAAAGATCTGTGTGCTAGATAAGCATGACTGCCTGGTGTTCACCAGTACGGAAGGGTTAGCCGCTGAGATTACAGGAACATCATTCTCGTTTAAATCTACTTGGGCACTGTTTGGGCTATTTGCAAACTGATGTTAGATATACCCAATATACATGTAAAGAGTATTTGTAGCAGGCAGAAGTACATTCTAACAAATCAGATGTGTATTTTTTAAGCAAAACACTGGAAAATGGAGGGAAAAAAGAAAAGCAAAATTCTGAAGACTTAATGGACTTTTTTGTTAGGTTTTGGAAACATAATCATTAATTGTACAGCACAACCTGCACAAAATAAATGACACTTAGAAATAGAATTAAAAGACATAATTATTGCCAGCTACTTAGCATGCTATGTCTTACTATCAAATGATGTGTGTATAAGCTCTCTAGTAAGAGGCAGTCATTGTTTTCAAACTTGTTTTCTAAAACAATAAATTATATAGGCTAGAAGTTCAGTACATTAGAGGAATATATTTGGAGCCCTCATCCTGCTTGATAGCCTATGTAGGCACTGCCATGTGCACAAATGTATGTGTATACATGCATATATACATGCATTTCTTTTTTTAAATGTACAGTGTCAGAAATAAATTTCATTTTCCTAACTAAATAATACCTTGTCTAAATGAGAAGTTTAATTTTTTGATCTGTATTTCTAAAAAGCCATTAGCAAAAGACATTGATGCATTAAAAAACTCAAGATCTGACTCACCATTGAAGCCTTTTTTCCCCTTGAATTCTTTTGTGCTTTAATGTTTGGATACTAGGTGAGAACTATAAATAGGGTTTATACATTGGTTAACAGCTCCTCTGCATACAGCATTTTTCAATTGATGTCCTTCTGAATACTATTCTCTGATAATTTACTAAGGTACTGTAAAAACCACCCAGACAGGGCTTCATCCTTGATTGGGTCAAGCCTGTAACCCAAGGCAACCAAAAGGCAGTTTCAGTGCCTCCGAAGATTTCCCAGCCTTGGGAGAACCCTTCAGAGCTTAAAAACTGAGTGCTCCAGTCCTGCATGGTCTTTGATACATCACAGTAGAGCTGAGGAAATGGGATGATGGCCAGTATGCTGCTGCATCCTTACTTATCACAATACTTTTTAAAACTGAATACAATAGTCCCCAAAGATTCTGAGAACTGTAAGACGGTCTCAAAACTCAGTGAAAGAAATGTCTAATTGTCCATACTCAGTACATACCGAACCATTTCCTCAGATTTTGTAAAACAATGTAGCACGTCTCATCAACATCTTAATAAAAACAGGCCTAGCTTTAAAAGGTCTCTGAAACCTGGAGAAAAATAGTCTTCTATTCTACTGCAGCCTAAATGAAATTGGACTCAGTTCTGTTGTCTTTTATGAGTAGGCAGGTGCTTATACTGTGTTCTGCGTCTGGCCATTTGGGTTTGGCTGGAGATGAGGATTTTCATTTTCATCATGAAAACAAGTTAAAATGTGAAATGTCATCAAGACCAGAGTCCATCTGCAGATGAATGAGAAGAGATTTGCCTCAGCCTGCTGTGGGAATGAGACTTTTTTATGTAGTGAACAGGGAAAGGAAAACAAGACCAAAATACCAGTTCCTTCTTGATATACAAGGCACATCAGTCCTGTATTTGAAAGTACCACCTTGGGCACCACTTGGAATAGGTGATTCATACTGATTTATCAGTGTAGGTAGTACACTTATAAGAAGCTCCATGTGCATATCTGAAATTTAAAATAATACCACTACCCTCAAAACCTTGCATAGCGCTGTTTATCGAATTGTAGTATTTCTGTAGTTCAGTTTGGTTTTTACTGTATTCCTCTTCCCATTTCAAAATTCCCTTTTGTCTCCAGGTTTCAATGCTTTGAGTATAATGCACTTGAGAAAAATAAAGCCAAAGAAATATTTTTGCATTACTAACTTGGTGGAAATAATTTCTGTACCTGTTGCTTTGTGTAGAAATTTTTAACTTCAGTGGTTTTGCCTTTTTTAACCTTTCTCTCAAGTACACGCTTGTTGTTATAGTCTTATATTTCTACAGGTAAAACATTTGTTATTGGAAAAAACAGCTTTAGATTCCAGCTGCTTTGAGCTGTCCATTCTTCCTTGTGTAAATCAAGATACCTGCTTCTGTTAAGTTATACTCTTCTTACACACTTGTCTTCTCACGGTGCTGGTATGGTGGCTTAATTAGTTTTCGGGTTTTTTTGGAGTCATTAAGGGCAATTTTTATTTTTTTTTTTGTCTCCTTCAATCCTGCTCACCTTCACATATTCACATAGGAATTAAACTTTTCTTTATTTCACTAGCAAAGTGACATTGAAACTGAAGGGCATTTTGGAAAAAAGCCTTGCTCAGACTATGTGAAATATTCTTTATTATAAACCTCTTCTCTTTCACTGCCTCTCTTGCTTCTTACTGAACTCCCGGCTCCTGCAGATAGCACTAGGCTGTTCATATGCCTTTTAAGCCCCTAATACTTTCCAGGTGAGAAGAAAAGTGAAGGAAATTGCAGGTCTCTTTAAGGTAGCAGAGAAGGAGGAGAGTCTGTTGGAAGCCATGTGCCTTTAGAGCCTGGAGAAAACAGGGGCAAAAGATGGAAAGAAGTTTCTTCTTTCATACTTATGCGTAGATGTATCAAAGCTATTAAGTAAATGAAACTTCTTAAGTAAATGATAAATTATTTTAAATTATGAAAGGCTTTTTGGATTTCAGTTTCTGAAGTTCACAGTTCAAATTTTTTCATCCATCCTTATACAAATATCCAGCTTAAACTTATACCTCCTGATGCTTATTTCATGAACTCAGTTGCAATGTTTCCTAGAACAATGATTCAATTAGAAGTGCTAGTACTCCTTCAAATGCTTAGAAAACAAATCAGCCAGCTTATTTGCAAATGATAAATGGGTTAACTTACCAAGCAATGAGCAGAATTTTAACAAACTTCAGATTCTGTAAGCACACAGTAGATAAAGAAACCTTTTCTTAGTTTTTTTCAATTTGTTATCACTGATGTTCTTACCTAAATATATGGATATGCAAAACTAAATAATGTTTAAAATATGTATAAACTTCCTTTATTTATGTCTGACACTGATTTCATTCTGACACCAGGTTTTAA
The DNA here is from genome assembly GCA_009867235.2 of Psittacus erithacus. Taxonomy (NCBI): domain Eukaryota; kingdom Metazoa; phylum Chordata; class Aves; order Psittaciformes; family Psittacidae; genus Psittacus; species Psittacus erithacus. Next base: position 21,676 of record WYDI02021862.1, on the reverse strand, counting down.
ACAGCTGTAAATGCTGACTCTAGACCTTGCTGCACTCCCCTGTTGCTCTGTCATGACTTCCATGCCAGCAGGATAGGTAAGGCCTGGTTTTTTGGGTTGCGTCTAACATTTTGTGAAGAGAGGTGGCAACTGTGTTTAGAAAGATTTCCCACTAGTTAATCTGATACTGTCTGCATTGAATTTACATTGGTTTCAACATGCCATTCATCTAGCCTCAGGTTTCACAGATGAAGAATCACCAACCAGCAGAAAGTCTGAAAAGCAGAAATTTGCAGCAGATTATCCTCTTTTCCTTGACTTGTTGGGTCGCAGTGTTCCTGAGCTTGGAGCAGGTGATCCTTGAATATCAACCTTGCATTCTTGGCCTCCCTATCCTCTAAGGTTTTATCCCATGGAACCTTACTCAGCAGGTTCCTGAAGAGGCCAAAGTCTGCTCTGTTGAAGTCCAGGGCAGTGAGCTTGATGCGCACCCTTCTCACTGCCCTGAAGACCTCGAACTCGACCATCCCATGATCACTGCAGCCAAGGCTGCCCTGGAGCATCACATTCCCCACCAGCCCCTCTCTGTTGGTGAGCATGAGGTCAAGCATGGCACCTCTCCTTGTCAACTCTTCTATTACTTGCAAGAGGAAGTTGTCTTCCACACAATAGAGGAACCTCCTGGATTGCTTGTACCGGGCTGTACGTACCCCATTTTAAATGGCTTAAGGTAGGTGAAACTAATTTTACAGTCGTTATTAATGTAATCACACTTGGGAGTTGGCCAGAGATGTAAACACGTAGGTTTCAGCAGGAGTTTTGCCATAATTTTGTTTCCAGATACGGACTGTTTATCTATAGAACCTGTAGGAAGATGAACAAATGAGAGAAAAATAATAGCAGAATCTGGTTAGTTTGCACCAAGATTTCAATACAGAAGGAAGGGAGCAAATGAGCCACTCACCAGTTCAGATGTTACTACACTCATTTGTTAATGTACCTCCTTGAATGGAATTAATGAAACCTTTCATTATAGATCAATACTCTCTTTGACTAGAGAATATTATGGGTACCTATTGTATATGCTTAATTAGATTGAAATTGCTTTTGCATTTCCTTTATAGTCAAAAAAATCTGATCTCAGCAGTTTGAAAAAGGGAATTACAAAACTCATCCCCTCCATTGTTCTGCTAAAGCCAGCAAGAGAAAGGAAAATGGGAAAAATCCTCAGCCAACTGCCCAGCTCTGGCCCTCAGCTTGGTGGCAATTTTGGCAGAGCTGCACTAAGCAGTACTCACTGCAGTGTATCCATATAGAAAACAAATGGTAATTCTCGTGCTATCATCACAGGAGATTGATGGTGTCTGTTTAAAGGCAATAAGCTTGGACTGGGACTGTATGGAACTATTTTCAGATGCATTTCCCTTCCTCTCACATTTTCTGTCCAAACCCAATTTCTTGACAAAACTGTCTCAAATTAATGTACATCACCCTCCTTCCTCAGCTACATCTCCCCCTAAACATTCTGGAGTGATCCTTTACATGTTTTATTTCTTGATAGCAATTTATTACTCCTTGAATTTTCTATCAAAAAACATTCCTAAAACTAGTTTTCCTAGCACCACAGCCCTACTTCTATCAAAGTGAAGCACTTAGTATTTCAATACCAATTAATTAGTGGTCTTGTTATTTCATGATTTTAGCTCAGCCCAGCGTGTTTCTGAGTTTGCTTATTGTTTTCCCATGCCTGCTCCAAGCTCTAAGTCCGCACCAGGGCTGCTCTGCTGGTTGTTCTCTTGTCCTATGCTCAGCTCACAGGGTCCTGGTGAGGACTTGGGTGCTGCTCAGTGCTCTGGGTTACTTTGCCCTGCATTCACCTAGGAGCCCTTCCACCCTGCACCCTTTCACTTCGTGGCACACATACACTATTTCCTGCCACATTTGTGAATCAAATTGTGAAATCTCAACTGCTTTCTGAAGCATATTTTAGCCTTACATTCTCCAAGGCCCTCAGCTCTGCAGCCAGAGCACTCATGCTTTTTCCCCAGGGCCGACATCAGACGGGACTGGGGTGGTTTAGCTGGAGAAAAGGAGGCTCAGGAGAGACCTTATTGTGCTCTACAGCTGCCTGAAATGATATTGTAGCAGAGTGGGAGTAGGTCCCTTCTCTCAAGTAACAAGTGACAGGACAAGAGGAAACGGCCTCAAGTTGTGCCAGGGAAGGTTTAGACTGAATATTAGGAAAAAATATCTTCACCTAAAGGGGTGTCAAGTACTGAAACAGGCTGCCCAGAGAAGTGGTTGAGTCACCATCCCTGGAGGTGTTTAAAAGATGTGAAGATGTGGTGCTTAGGGACATGGGTTAGTGGTGGACGTGGCAGTGTTATGTTAACGGTTGGACTTGATGCGCTTGAAGGTATTTTCCAGCCTGAACTTTTCTATGATTCTATGACTTGCTACCTTTCTATGCTAAATTCTGTGTCTCGGCCTGCAAGAATGCATTGTTTATCGGTTTTCCTCCACCTAGAGTCTTTGTTTGTACAGTGGCAGCTTCTGTGCCAATTATATTTTTTTTCTTTGCCTGGAGTTATTGGCAGAGCTAATTAACCACAGAATATAAAAGCCTTGTTCTTTGGGTCTGAGTGATGCGGTCACAGAGCAGTGTGAGTGCTGCCTTGCAGTGTGGGAGATGAGCAGCCAGGTGGGTTGCCTAAGGGTGGGCAGATAATCTTGACAAAGAGGCACCTAGTTATTTCCAGCAGCAAATGCAGTCCTTCTTGAGGGGCTGCACACTGCGTCCTTCTTTGCTCTCTCTGCAGTGTTCCACAGCTCCGCAGATGGCTCTGACTATGTAGACAGCCACCTTAGAGCACACAGGTCTTGGCCACTGTGAAGAAGGTTGGTGGGTGAAAGGAGACATAGTGAGCTCAGGTGTGTCTGTATGGGCATGACAGGAGGACACTGCACAGTGTCTCTGGGTTTGGATAGATACGTTGACTTAGGGCACTTCTCCCTGGGCTCGTAGAGCAGAACTCTGCCTGAGAATTAATTACTGCTGGGGTTTTTACTTTAGGTAATGAAAACACAGAGTGAGAATGGCAGCCCCTGGGCCAGGTGTGTTTGGAAAGCAACACCCTGTCCAACCCCAGTGGTAGGGCAGCCTGCCGGGGCAAAAGCCTGGCCTCTGTACCGCACCCGACCAAGATTTTCCATATCCAGAAATGCCTGGGGAACTTACTCTGTTTTCTTTTCCTTTTTTTTTTTTTTTTTTTTTTTTGCCCCTGGACAAATGTCTGCTCATGACAGGAAACAGGAGTGGATTCGGTATAAAACGCTCCTGCTGTTTGTGCAGCTCAGACGGTTTCCCTGACGGTGCTCCGCGGTGGGGGTAGCCCCGCACAGGAGCTCTCCGGCAGCGGCGGTGATCCTGCTGCCCGTGCCAGGGGCTTTAGTCGGGGTTCCAGCATCCCCCCCCCCGCGCCGCCGGCGTCCCGGGGTGATCCTGAGCTGCCCGCGGAGAAGCTGCGCCAGGGAAAGGACTGGGCATTGCTGCCGGCAGCCCGCGGGCAGCAGGACGTGTGTCCCCGTGTCCCCGCAGACGTGCGTGTGGGTGCCTGCGCGCGGTGGTGCAGGACCGGCTCGTGAGGCGGGGACGGCGAACGCTCCTCATCGCCGGGACTTGGGAGTGCAGAGAGAGCGCCGGGGTCCTCACGCCCTCGGCTTGCCCTCCCAACCCCAGCTTCTCCCCCGCAGGCATCAGAGGGCACGCGGGACTCGGGGCCCTGGGGGAGGGCAGGCTCTGGGGTCTGCTTTCCTTTGGGGTGGAGGGAAGGGAGAAGAAAATAGAGAAGCAACAGCCTCCAGCTTTTCCCTTCCTCTAATCTTGCTTCACTCCCCTTGCTCCCTCTCCCTCCCTCTCTCCTTTCCTTTCCCCTTTCCCCTCCCTCCCTCTTTCTAATTCCTGCCACTAGCTCAGAGCCTCATTCAGCAGCCGCTGCCCGTGGAGTGTAATAGGCTGAAGATGCTGCCGTGTCTGCTCAGTGTCTAGTTGTGAATGGGACTTACGTCCTCTCCCTCCTCCGGAGGTGGCTAAGGGAAGCAGCCAGCCCCCGTTGGACCGGCAGGTAAGCGACGGCAGCAGCCGGCAGCCCCGGAGAGCAGCGGGACACGCCGGCGCCGGACTCATTTTGGGGGAGCGGGACTCTCTGCTGCCGGGCGAGGCAGCAGCGAAGGGAAGGACAAGGAGCAGGAGAGGGGCGGCGGGGGAGTGGTCCTTCGCAGCAGCTCAGAGCAAGAGGACAGAGCGGAGGATGCGTGCGCGTACAGCCGAAACTTAACAGCAGCCGCGGGGTTGGGGCTGGGCGCGGGATGCCGACCCGGGAGCGCAGGATCGGCTGTGGCTGGGCGCGAAGGGGCGAAGTAGTTTCTCCACACGCTGAAAGGGAACACTGTGGAAAACGGTAGTATTGTTTTTAAAAATTCCGTTCTTGATCGGGGAGGAGGGCGGGCGAGCATTTGTCCGTTTTAAAATGTTCCTCCGGATAAGCAGATATTGAAAGCCTTGAACTGAAAATCTTTTACTCGCACTGTAGCTCCCAGGCATGAAATGGATATGCAGAAATTGTGAGTGCCTGAAATGAAGGATACTCTATCTAGAATAAAAAAGGGAAAGACTTTGCTTTACATGTTGGGGGGTGTGTGTGTGGGGGGGGTTTTGCTTGTTTTTAATTTTATTTTGCTTGCTGGCTTTCAACTGCATTACTGTTCACAAGGTAGCAAAATGGTATCTGTCTCTAATACGGGCTAGTCCAAAAAGCGTTAGACTCTTGGGTGATACATGCATAAGCACATCCCCAAGAAAGGTAAAATAGATCAGGCTATGGGTCCCCATAAATACCATTAACTTTTAGAATAAAAGTGCTTCCTGTGCAGTCCTTCGGGAGCACATATAGCAGTCTGACATCATGATATAAATGCCTTTACCTTCTACAGAAGTCCCCCTTTATTGTCTACTATTTTAAATATCCATTTAGCAAGCAAAGAACCAGTGCTTGCTAGGAGATCTTGTTTGTACCGCTGCTACAAAGGACAATGTGGCTGTGTAACACAGTATTTACCTACCAAGATATCTGTGACAAAGGAACCTCTTTAGCAAATGAGGTCACTAATTCAGAAATTGGCTCTTTATGAGGAGAATGCTCATTTCTTTTTCACGTTCCAGTGACTAGTAACTCGCTGGGAAAGACTTTCTTCCTGTTGATTTGTGATGGTGATACAAAAAGAATTTCACAGATGCTGCACTCCTCTATTAAGAAATTAAATATTTTTAATTATTTAATAGTGAAACTGTTGAATAAGAAAATCAGTAATAGATTCAAAAGCAGGGAAGCACACACTCAGATGTTACTGAATATCCATCTCTTTTTCCCTCCTTGCTTTTATGCTTGCTTCAGTGTTTCGAAAGTCTGTGTGATTCTCCAGGTACTTTGTTCTTTTTCTATACTGGCTAATGCATGCCAATAAATAAATTTGCTTTCAGTGTAGGAGTTCTGCAATAGTTAATTTGACATCTGCCTCAGTCAGGTCTGTCCACTGAGATTTGGAGCACAAATCGATGATCGTACTTAGCCCTTTGGATGATTTTATATGGACAGATATATAGAAGCATACGGAAATGGAATTGCAGATGTTTGCTTATGAACAGCATTTTCATAGCTGAGTGGAGCAATTCATGTTGCTGGGTGAGGGCAGTAAGAACTGTAAAGAGATTGAGAGCAGAAGGTCTGATTTGAGCTTCATACCTTAACACGCAAAGCATTCTTCTAGCGTATTTCTTAGTCTACTGCACTCTAGAAAAAAGAAGTTTTTGGGTGTACTTCTGAAGCAGTTCTTCCTCTTGGAGAAGTACAAAATGAAGTTACAGAACTAAGAACAGCATCTTCAATAAAAGAATTGGAAATTCTTCAGGAAAATTGCCTACAAAACATCTTTCTTCTCTAGGCTTTGTTCTTAGGCCCTGGAATAGGATATGGTTTTGGTTTTTTTTCACCTCAGCTTTGCACTACTGGAGCATCAGAGAGTGAGCATGGACAGAGAATGCTATTTATAGCCTTCTCTACATCAGCTTTGCTTTGCTAAAATTTTAAGTGTTGCCTGTCCAAAAAAATCACTAGGGAGTAGATTACTTCATTTCCAGAAATGCTGCTACAATAGGGTATGTCAAGAGATGAGATAAGTCATTGCAATTTATCATCAGCAGTTTCAGAAGGAAATATATGTGAAAATGGTTGATTGAGAGATTGGACAACTAAATTCAGTTTTCTTTTAACAGTGAGGGGAAACTACAAAGATTAGGATGACTTGTGTGATTTATCTGATCAAATGCTTTAAAATATATCATGTGATTTCAGCTCCAATTAATATGCTATTCTGACACCATTTGATGTATTTAATTTAGCGTAATAAACATGTAAAGTTTGGAGTATCCATGGGCTAACAATTGTTTTCTGCAGATTCTGTAACTAAACAAAGCTTAACTTGAGAAACAAATATTTTATTGCTATGATTTCCACAGTAGAAGTATTTCTAGGTCTGATATTATAGAAATTAAAAGTAAATTTCAACTTGAAACTAGTGTCTCCCCTTTTTGGTGAACATCCTTAATAATTTCTGAATCCGTTTTGTGAGCTGAGTGTTTAGCAAAATATCTTCAGTGTGTGAGAAGCAAAGGTCTCATCTGGAGTCAATTAATTTGAAGCAGTTTAGCAACATACTTTCTAGACTTGATTTGTGCCTGAGTTTTTCTATCACCATTTTAAGCTAAAAATCTGTGTATAATTTCCTATGCTATACTTCTCTTTTTGTCTAATAACACTTCAGTTTTTATTGTCCCTTTGTTGGGACCAAGCCAAAGCTTTGGGAGGTAAATTGAAAGATGGCCGCTGATTTAAATGTAGTTTGGATGAGGCACTTTGTCTATGTGAATTAAGAGGTTTTACTTTACGCTTAAGTATTGTCTTTTCATGTTATATGCTTATATTTTACCTTATCTCTTATCAGAAAAGGAGCAATGCGGTCATATACTCTACAGCTCTTCTGTAGTATTTCAGGAGAAAAAGTAGTCCTATGTTTGAGTTCTGATGCTGAAGGCTCTGATACTCCTAGGAGGGGAAATTATTGACTTATTTAAGTGCAAGCCTGCCTATGCCAAATTAGTATATCCATTCATCGTCTTTTCCTGTGTAAGTAAGGACTTTCGAATAATTTAAATACTACCTATAGGCGGCAAATTTGCTCACGGCGCCCCCGGAGGAGAGGTTTTTACTGAGGAGCCGGGGTTATTGGAAGCCGTTGTCCCGGCGTTGAGCTTATTGCTATGGCTCCGCTTTGCTCAACGGGTCCGTTGAAGGCGGTCTGAGTAATGGCCGGCAGCGCGGCGGCCGTGGACATGGAGGCGGGGGGTGGGGGGCGTGGGCCTCTGCGGGGCTCGGCGCGGCGGCGGCCGGTCGGTCACTAGAGGGCACTGACGCTCTTCGCCGCCGGCCCCGCCGCTTCTCTGGGCGCCGTGAAAAACCGTTTTGTTACCGCCAGCGTCGCCGGCCCTCTCAGGGGAGACGGGATTCAATCTCTCTGTGGTGCTCGGGCAGTTTGTCAGGATTAACTTCGTTCTAGTCGGTGGATCGCGTTACCTTCGGCGTCGTTTTACCGCCTTGCGGAGTTCTGGAATCCTGTAACTTCAGGTTATCTGAAGAGTGCCACGGCTGGAGTCCAGGTGTAAACTAAACACCACTCAGTCCTCTCAGAGGCAGTGGTTTGTAAGGGGTTTACTATCCCTTTCTTCCTTTTTCAAAGGCAGTGTCAGCTCCTCCTATGCCAAGAATTTAAAGATGGGAACGATATGGCAAAGTAAAAAATACGCCTTTCAAAATATTGTCATGCTTGATAGGTCTTATAAAGACATCCTTGAAAGAAAAAAACCCCAAATGTATGAAATCAAATTGGTCTAATTTTGCCCATACACTGACATTTAGGTCTGTGGAACTTAGAACTGAAGAACTGAGAAAAGTAGATTAGTCCAAATCATTTCCGTATATCCTGTAGCGCCTTGAAATATAAAAGATGCTGTTACAACCCGTCCTTGGAAATAATGACCAAAAAGGACATACATGACACTATAGATATTAAATGGTTGCAGGCTTGGAAGGAATCTCATTTCCACTTGCCCTCATCTGATGTCCTTCCCAAGACATCCTCTTTGGGGTACTGCTAAGGGCAGGATGCTGGACTGCGCAGATTTAATTCATAGACTAGTTGAATTCCTGCATATAAGAAATATATAATATAAGTAATAAAGCACAGAATGTTATTGTTTTGTATCTCTGGCAGATATGAAGCTAGAAAAACTAATGTGTCTAATAGAAATTGTTTTCTACAACATCGATGCCAAAGATGGGCAACACAGTGCCATAATAGTTGTATAAGTTTCTGTCAATCACAAGATTTAGGGTATTAATTAAGAATTATCATAAAGTAACAACTCTTGGTGAGAGATCAACTACTGCACTGGAAAATGAGCCCTGCTTTGCTGAGGAGCACTGCGTTGCAAAGAGCAGTCCAAGACCCCTTAACTGCATCCTCTGTGCTCCAGGGCAGGGAATACCCCTTAAACCGTTATATGTGCCCAAGGTGGATACAAAAGTTAGAGCTGGCAGTCATGTTCAAGGCCCCCCAGAGAACATTACACATGGCTGGGACATTAGTAGTGCCTTGCAAGCCAGCAGGAATTCAGAAGCAAATATCTGGAGCAGCCAGGCCTGCTGCTGAGCAGTGTTCGTGGGGAAGGTGACGTTATGGTTAATATTGCCTGACAAAGGCATGAGGCTTTCTTTCATAACTGCTTGGGTGGTGCAGTGGTTTTCTGGCATCCCAGTCTCACTGAGCTCTGTGTGCTCCATGAGCCATAATTTATCTCTTCAATTTTAAAGTGCTGGCTTAAGCAAATTCTTAGGGGTTTTATGTGTTTTCTCCAAAGTTTGGCAATGAGTAGGAATCTTTTCCCTTCTGAATCAGCAAGAGTTCATCAGAACTCTTAATTGTAATGCAATGGCAGGCAGAGTTGGAGTAGTAGAAATCAATGTAAATGGTTTTTAAGAAAAGGACCAAGGAACTGAATATAAAAAAAGTAGCCAGGATTTTCCAGAGTGATTGATGAACAATGAAGCAATAGGTTCAAATGGTCATTTAGTTGTTCATCTGCACAGACTGTAGCCACATTGTAGATAAATTAACATAAAATGCAGTTGTGGGTCATGAAGTATTATAAGGTGGGCAAGATTGAACAGAACTTGAATACATGATACATGAATGTAAGCTGTAGGGAGTACTCATCTACTCAGTAATTACACTTAAGCTTTCCTTTAATTGTGTTGGTATGGTTTGACACTGTTCCAGAGTTCCCAATGATGTTGTGGACACATTGGCCCACACAGGTGAAGACTGGAGTGATGAGCAGAAGAACTTCTATTCAGTTACCCTTTAAAACACAATTCACAGAATTTCCATGTTTATGAGCTTCACAGCACCACATTTATCTCCCTTATGTTGGATTGTGCAACAGGTTTTCCTGCCCTATCAGCACACCTCAGCCCTACCTCATAGCTTTAAAACAGCCTGGCTTATATGGCTGTGTGTGGGGTTACTCTTTTCATATAAGCTTCTAATCACACAGGGTCTATGTTAGCTTGATAAACTAAAAAGTTCCTTAACTTGATGTCAATCCCATTGCAGAGCTGCTTCTTCTGTGCTGCATTTCAGTACTTTTCTTTTTATAAAGTGCAGTCATTAGATATTCCATGTGGAAGTATTACGTTTAAGATGAAGCCAGTGCCATATAAACTCTGGTTCAACATAATTTTATCCCAGTGAGGCTTCTGATACATATATTTAAGTAAAATAAAACTTCAGAAATATATTAATTGGTCTCAGTGGTTAAGCTAAATAGTTAAATACATGCATACATATCATTCTGCCAAGGATAAGTCATTAGTTCAGTATAAACCAGAAATGATAGCTCTATTTGAATCAAGAGACTAAACCCTATTTCCATTAATGCTAACTGTTTTATTAATATATGCACATGTCAGCATTAAGTCACAAATTTAAATGGTCTGTCCCTTCTTGATTTAAAGTAATTATCTCAAAGATCTTGGCTGCTGAACGAATAACTGAATTACTGCTTTCATCTTTTACCAACTTCTGTCTTCTTTTTTTGTACATAGACATTGTAAGGCAAACAAAAGAAATACAGTTTTGCAAAGTTAGCTGGCATTTAAACCAAAAATAAATGTATTTTAATTACTAGAGCAGAACACCTGTAACTGCACCAGCACCCAGACAAGGATTCTCAGTTAAGAGTTATATAACATTACGGATCTGCCTGTACCTTACATGTACTTTATGTACATTTATGTATATTTTCATTGATATAGTTAAAATTATTTTTTTTGTGTCAGTGGAAAATTTTTTATTGAAGCAACAGGTTAAAAAAAATGCAAATTTAAATTGTTTGACAAAATTGACATTCAAAAGGTTTGTACCTAAATCTTGGAAATAATTTCATCTGCAAGAAATCCTGAGGTAAACACAGGACTTTGCATAGTATTCTCAAAATAAAAACCTAGTCTTGTTAGCACTAGGAAACACACTTGAAATTTTTGGACTAAATCTTGTCCTTCCAAAAGGCAGACATCCCTTTCAGGTGACTTGACCACATACTGATAAAGTTAGGTGTTTTGAAGTATCACTTAGTTCATTTTAGATCACCATTCAAGACAAGGTTTTAGTGCGTTTCTTCATCACAGGGTACTTTCTGGTCAGTGCAGAAATGATTGTAAGCTTTTTCAGAAGAATTACCAGTATTAAAGCCATTGAATGCTACCAGATTAATTCAGTGCTTACAGAACAGCGATCAAAACCTCCAGTCTCATACTGCATGAACCACAGAGATTACCAAACTGATGTAACTGAAGAAGTACTCAAACATTTATCCAATGCACACAGTGAACAGAAAATCTTAAAGATAACGTCTTCTTCCCATTCTTTTTCAGCACATTTTTCTTGCAGTTGAAATTCCAGTGAAAATCTTCAATATTTCTCATTAGTGAAAGCTACTGTTCATTCACAGTTTCAAACCTCATTTCTCCAGACATAAGTGGTGCCAAAATTTTGAAAAGCAGTTGAGTAGTTTTATTTGGGGCTCTGATTCAAATAGAAAAAGTTGTCCACCACTGATTGTTGCCTTTTTATTTGTTACAGTTCTAGTTATAGCTGATGTAGCTCAAAGAGTATGTCTGGTTAGTATGCATTTCAATTCTGTTTAGCACAGTGGCAATTTACATAGCATTTCTTTTTCTAAAGCAAGAAGAAAACATAGCAGGCACTGACATATGCATACAAACAACTAATCATTTACATACAAAGGTAGCAGTACCAAGTGACTGTAGGTCAGATTTAGGATGGGCATTATAGTTCTTTCTGTCCTTAAAATTGTGAAATTTGCAATATTTATGTGGGAAAAAAATTATGTTCACAAAGAACGAATATGTAGTCATGGTTCAAGTACTAAATTTAACAATCCTCTTAGAAATATCTAATCTGTGGTTTTCTGTGGTGCAGTCTTTGGCTGTACCCCAGTAGTGAAGCTAGCTTAAGACTATCCCTTTCCCAGTGATGCCCAATCTGCAGTTCACAGTCCGCTGAACTATACAAAGTTGAATTGGAGACTTCAGAGCTAATTGTGGTATCTCCATGATCTGCATTAAAATAAAACATGTGCAGTAGTCAAGGTTATTGTCTATATGACCATGGTAACATACAGCCTGTGCTCCTAGGCATAGTTCTTGGCTTCTTAGGTTTCTGCATCATCATCCTGAGGTCACTGAAATTGCTTATGTTTAGATAACATTTTTTGTGCCGTACTTTATTAGCATCTGCTCCCCTCTACCTTGAAAATCTAATATTCAGTGAACTTTTGACCTTCATACTTTCCCACTTTTCAAGGCAAACTTTGCTATGCTATCTGTAACCTCCATTTTATTCAGGTATAGTGGACTTTTCTAGCCTTTCTTTTTATTTTCATATTTTTGCTTTACTCAACCATTGTTATTTATCCTCAAATGTAGAGACATTCTTCTATGATTGGGTCAGGCTAACCAGCACATGGCTTTTCCTTTAACAATCACTTCTACCTGAATTAAACAAGGGCTTCCCATTCCTAAGCTGCAGTGTAATCACTACAATCTTGTAATGTCCAGTTACCCTTTGTGCATGCTACTTACTTAGTTTTTTGGATCCATAAGCAGAAGTCTTACTTTCGTTGTATTTGTCTAGGTAAGTCAAACTATTGGGATATGATAAAAACTAATTATTGGTATGTTTAATGGCTTCCTATATATTCAAAACAAAGAAAACTCCACATTTAAATAAGGTGACATTGGTGTGAATTGAGAAACACTCAAGTAATCTCATGAAAAAAGAAATGGAAACTAGCCTTACTGCCTCTCTGGACCATTTATATACAATATGCACGTGTCACATGTAACTTGGACATGACAAACTCCATTGAAAAATGTAACATGAAGATTTACTCCATGCTGCGATGCTGCGGTGAAGTGCTGTGATTCTGTAGCATCACAAATTAGTAAGCAAATGGCTGCTGGCTTTGGGTTTTAAAGAAGCAGTCAAAACACATTATTAAAATCAAAAGTCACATTATAAAAGTCTAAATTTTTTTGAATGGCATTGAGTTAACATTGAATCATAGAATCACAGAATGATTAGGGTTGAAAGGGACCTCAAAGATCATCTAGTTCAAACTCACCTGCCATGGGCAAGGACACCTTCCACTAGACCAGGTTGCACAAGGCTCCCAGCCACCTTATTGCGACCTTCAGTATGCTTTGGTACATTTAGGAGGCTAGCTAAATGTCCACCTTATTTAATATATGCTCAGAATTTTGTTATTGTTGTTAGCAGACTTTTTGCAATGACTTCTGTGAGTAGAGAAGTTTAAATTATTTAACTGATATTTACACTTTACTGGTTGAAATTCTGTCTAGTCAACCTGATACAAAAAACAGGAGCTGGAGTCCTTGGGTTTACTAATTGACATTGGTGTTACTAAACATTATCCTTGATATGTAAATTTTAAGTATTTTTGGTAATTATATTAACTCATGTTTTTAAACAGTCAACATGGAGGTGCGCATTTCAGGGCTAAGCGAGTTTTTAGTCTTACTAGCATTAAGAATGCCCTCAATCCACCACCATATGTGGGAAATTGCACTAATATTTGTTTAATTATCCAATCAAATTGAACAAGAAATGAGTCTGGCTGAAATAATCAAGTCTATAGAGAAAGTGCCAGCTCTGATACTTACCAAGATTTGACAGTTGCTTGTTGTCATGACCTTGGCTTTTTTTATGAGTTAGAGGTCAGAAAGTGTGCTAGCTGTAATTACTGTCTTCATAAGATTTTGTAGGCTATCCTCTGCAGCAGACTTGAACCAGATTGTCTACATGTATCTCATTACTGATGGGACTGAGTGCAAATCTGTATTTTGTTCTTACAGCTGTTAAATCCTGTTTCTATCACCATATACAGCCTGTGGAACAGCTTAACCCTTATGTTTCTCTCCAAAATGAATGACTAGCAAGATATTTCTTGAAAGCTGTATGTAATCTGAGAAATATCAAAAACTGAACTTTTGCTTTTTTTTTGCAAAAAAATTAAAGGAGGTCATTGATACTCCATCGAGAAAAGAAAGTGATGTAAATGAAATTAATAATATGTACAAAAGACCTTTCCAGTGGTGTTAAATCATTTTGCCTACTGGAGGAGAGAAGAATTTTTTTGCTCAGAGGTATACCCCATCTGGAAACTAAATCCATTTTTAGTTGAAATGAAATCATTCAAAATAAACTGCTCAAATGCTTGTGTTTTAACTGTTTCCATGTGCTTAAATGTAGACGTTATTTAACCCATAAATGCTTTGGGCATTTTATTACTTTGAGTTAACAAATGCTAATTTCTTCTTGAATTTAAGATCAGCAGCTCCTCCTTTCAGGCTTTTCAATGTTACAAGGAGTGTTTTAAGTCAGATATGTCAGTTTCCAGTTTCACACATTAGTTATATATGCAGCTCCTGTAACTTAATAGAAAAAAACGTTAAATTGTATACATATTAACTTCCTTTTTCATTCTTACCAATTGATTATACGCATTTCCCCTTTGGGCTTTATAAAAAGCCCTAGGATTTATTTTCCAACAAGTTAGAAACATACCAACTTTTTAATAACATATTGAGTGTTTTAAATGTAAAGACATGAATTTCTGTCTGCATCCTTATGCACTCAAATAACTAGTCTGTTATCTATAGAAAGCCAGGCATATTCATTGTGCTTTCCTAAGCCTGTATCCTTATGAATTGAGATGACAGTCTGAACAACATGAATCCCTTTCCACAGCTGTGCCTTGAAGGGCAGATGCCTTTCTACCATGAATGATACGAGAAAATGTCCTGTTGTGAAACTGTTTTTCCCACTTCTCAGTAGTCTGGTGAGGTCATTTCCATAATCCATGGAACTGTTGCTAAAATTAGGAGCATATACATATGTATGGCAATGTTGCTGAAGTGTATAGGGAAATGAGTAAAAGATCCCTATACATTAATTATGCCTTCTAATTATGCTTCTTGTTTTAGTAACCTCCTCACTTACTGAAAGAATCCTAGAATGAATGAAGAGGAGCCTAATTCTTCATTTATGGAGGGGAATTCTTCAGTAGTCGTGTTCGAAATTACAGATTAGTTGAGAGGACAGCATCTGTACCAAACTCTAGTTTCTGTTGGCTTGGACTTTGACTTCTTAATGGCTCAATGACTTCATCCAGGTGCTTGCATTTGAGGAGAGAGAAGTCTGAAAGACTTAAATCTATCAGTTTGTTTTCCCTATTGTAAAAGTGTCCTTTCACCTAACTAGATGAATGTGTGCCCACTTGGGTTTCTTTTAGGGGCAATAGTTGGAAAGCATGAAACATGATGAAAACTTGTATTGCAAAGGCAAACCTCCTTCTTCTCAGAAATATTTTTATGTGTCTTAGTCACATGCCATCTAAAGAGCAGCTTTCAAAGCATAATATTAAGTCAACTTGACTGAAAAATAATTTCAGCTTGTTTACGGAGGAAGTTTTAATTTTTCAATGAACTTTGCATCAAGTCTGTGGGGTAAGGATCCTATTGGACCTAGTATACCTATTGTACTCCTATTGGAGCAGCATCCCCAAGTGATATTGAGGTGCTCACTTTGAAATGCCAGAACATTGCATAAAATCTGCTGCTAGTGGCAAACGATTAAAAACCATATGGTCTAGTTATCTGTTTGGAGCTTCAAACAGCCACATTCTACATCAAAAAGGACTGCAGCAACTCGCTGATCAAAGCTCAGGTAATTTAATTATTTGCCTTCATGAATCAAGGGGTCCTTGAACAAGCTCAGGATGTCTGGATATTAGAATATGGGAAATTTATTGTTTCACTTCTTCTAATATTCCAACATCAAAAAGAACTTCTTCCTATAAACAAAGCAGTCTGAAGTCAAAGAATTCAAGCAAAAGCTAGCATGGAGAGATTCAGTTTTCTATGATCTTTGTGAGCTGGATATTAGGCTGATTCCTGTAGGGTGAGATATTTACCACTGTGATTCTTTGTGTTTATTTTATATAACTAAACATCTGTACCAAATCTTGCAAACTGAAATGCTTAGCTCCTACTCCTGTAAGTTCACTTGCTGACATTGGTTTTCCTGTTTCTCAGTTTTACCTGAGTTTTTGTGCTTTGTTTTGCAAATATCTGTTTGCCAAACTCTGTCTCTTTAACCACTTCATGCATTGAGATTCAAATTAGCAGTGTGATGTAGACTGTGCACCCTAATTTGGAGGTGAGCATTCACAGCAGCCACAGCCAGAAGTCAGTATAAATTCAGGGTGGTGAGGGAAGCCTATGGTCTGAAGGAACAGTACTCAGTCCCAAGGACTCTCTGTGCTTCTCACCATTGGTGGCTGTGGCATTAGTTGAAGATTAATGAAGCAAAAATTGGTTGGCAAATTTAAAACCCTAAGCATAGCAGAGGTGTGCATGCTGACACAAGAGTGGATTCTCAGCCTGCAAAAATAAATGATACTTTATTTCAGAGAAAGATTAATTCTTTTGTATCTTTCCCTTTTATTTTTATTTTTGTATTTTCTTAATTTGATCTGCCAGCTTTCCATTCACAGCTGGACCTGATTCCTCTTTTTAACATGCTCATGGACCAAACGTAAATTAAACATAATATGTGCTAAAATTTCTTATGGTAAGTGCCACTCTCTGTGCGTGTTGTATGTTTATCTGTTATGTCATTTCCTTGTAAAAGCTCTTCCATTGCCTATGTTATCCTGATTTTGTATCTGCTATGACCTGCAACAATACTGTATGTCAAAAAGCTATTGAAGCGAGGGAGCTGTCTTTGTGCAAAGTGCTTTCTTATGTATTAGCAGGAACAGAAATAAATTTGTAGGAGACAGTCAGAAGAGACAGGAAACAAATGCAGTTGCTACATGTGGTGACAAATGTTTCAGAGAATAATATGTACGTTACATATATGGAAAGAAAATAAAAGTGGTTGGTTCATCCCACCTTCCCTATTTACCTGTGAAATGAGAAATGCCACAAATTTCTAATGCTGAAAATCCTTTTGCAAATGAAAACTTTTCTTTAAAAATGATGTGGAAACTTTTATAGAAAAAAAGGACTCCAGAATATGATAAATAATATAATTAATTATCTCATATAGCACAATAAATAATTAAGAGAAGATTAACAATGCGTAATTCATTATCATACTGGTGAGGAGCTCTACAGAGTATTTTATTTTAAATGGTGACGTGGTGCTTGGTGAGACATGCTGCTCTGCTTTGTGTGGAGAAGGCACAGTCTACGTCACATATCAGCTCACTGCAAAGCTGTTCTATCAGCTACGTGCACTGCAGTTCCTTACAACAAAGTTACAGAATGAAATCAACTATACCTAGTTTTGTAAAGACATTCCAAATTTCTGTCATAATTCCCGGGTAACTGTTGTTGGAAGAATACATTTATTTTGTCAAACTTTTGAAACCACTGAGTGTGATTTTTCAGTTTCTTCAATATGGACAAAAAAACTGTTTTAAGCTTGAAAGACCTGGAATTTCAATTAACATGTTCAGATCTTTACTATGGGATAATCTCATTCCATATTTTCCAAGAGATCAGGCAGCAGAAGGGTGATTATTTCATTCCAAGTGAAGTTATTTGACTGGTATCACGCCAAATGCACAGTAGCATTCACAACATCAGTATTATACCTGGCCAGGCAGTATTGCCAGAAAGGTGGTTTTATTTGTGTGTGTGTATATATATATATGTAAACGTAAACGCATACACAACATGTTATGTGTGTGTATATGTATGCACATATGAGAACACTCACCCTTCCTCAATGTCTATCATAGCTCTACCATGAAATTACTGACAACAATCAGGATCATGTATGTGAGTTTATAGAAATCTTAATTTCTGCCATATAAACTATATGGTGATGTGAGTGGTTACATTTGCCAGTGAATGATGTAGTGACTGTGCACATGCCTGTGCCATTACCAGAGGAGGAGGAATTGATTAGCAATAACACACTTCATTAACACTGCACTTTCTCAATCATTGTAATTGCGGCTCTCCCCCTGAAACATCAAGTGGAACAGGTTTCATTTCAACCAAATCAACCCAATGTGTTAAAATTTACATAATTTTCTCTCATTGCATTTATAGACCAGCAGGAATTTTAATTTGCATTGTCTGTATAGTCTATAATCAAAGTGTTAAGAGCACAAGGTTTATTTATTATGTATAGCATGTGGTGACAAATTTACATAATAGGCTGCATCTTGCTGAAATATCCCTTCTCTCCTCGCACCCACCTCTGCAATTTTGGCTATAACTTATTTTCTAGAAACCTGTTAAATCAATTGCACAAGCCTTTGAGTTCCATAGGACATTTATTAGGGAGACAGATCCTTAGAAAAATAAGTTAATAAAATGTCATACGGAAAGATGAGAGGTTCTAAGCTAAGAGAAAGCATTGGAAACTGGACTGTTTCCTGACTTTGGGAGAAGGCTAGTAAAAAAACCACTATGGTATGGACTATCACTGTATATCAAAGACAGACATTTACAGATTGAATGGAAAGGTACCTTTTTTGTTTGTTTCGTGGCAATTACTGCAGAGAATCTATGATTTTTTTCCACCTGTGAGGGACTAAAAAGCAGCTAGGAAGTTAAATGCTGTAAACATAAATTCCAACACTGATTGTTGCCTGCTATGGGCAACCTTTCCTTTATGACAAGAAAAATGCTTAACGAGATATTTTTGGTAAAACATTGTTTAGTAAACAGATAAAAAAACAGAGGATTTTGATAACATTGTAGCAGTTCAAAATACTTTGTAAATAAGGAATGTAAGTCATCCAGTTGTTTAGATATATAGGTCTTCTATGGAGCGTCACAGAACTACCATAGTGTAAGATTTATCATTTAGATCTTTGAATGACTGAGTTTTATGAGACATGCATCAGATAGTACCCATCTCCTTTTACTGCCCAAAGAAGGATAATCAGACTAAAATGTAGGAATATACATTTATTTTTATTATATTGTACTGTCTCGTAATGCAACAGAATAAACAAATATATTCCATGTGCTAGCATGTACAGAAATTCAGGTCATACAAAATTTATGTATCTTTGATCAAAGAAAATGTCTGTAGAACCTCTTAACAGTACTGAAGAATGTAGTTAGATGTTGACAGTCATGTTTTTAGAAAGAGATTATATGGGCACATGTTTGTCCTCTACCAAAACTTTCATACACATAATTTTATTACATTATTAAATCACTGATCTGATGTTAAGAGTTTAAAGATGTCAGTGTATTTTATTTGAACTATATTCTACTCCATGCTAAGAAAAGGGTGTGTGGATGTATTACATGCATGATGACTTGTATTTTCAAGTTATATAAGTATCGAAGCAGATACAAATCTGACATTTGTGATTTTTCGATCTCTGTATGAAGCTGGAATGAAACTTCAGTTTATATAGCAGCTGTTAACATCCAACATGTGCCAAAATGCTTCTAAACAGTGTTATGTCAATGTAGCTGCAACAACCGCCTACACAGAAGCAAGAGTGAACACTATAAATTCACATTACTGAAGTTCTAAGATTAATACATAGACAGTAAAGTAATGCTTAGTAGGTTTATAGAGGTGCAAAAGAGAAATGTAAAGCTAGTGAAACTTTGAGAGAGGGATTCAGGGTAGGAGGAGACTAATTCTGTAGCTGAGCTCACCAATAAAAGGCCTGTTAAAATGTAACACTGTCCACTTTTTGGTTTGGTTTTGATTTTGATTTTGGTTGGATTTTTTTCATCTTTCCACAGAAGTTACTGTATGGGCTGCACAGTCCTTCAATGCCATCTCATTCTGCTTTCAAAGCTCCTCTGAGAGAGGATTCTTTTGCTACCTTCCATCTTTCTACTTTCTTACTTGTTTTCCCATGATTTCTCCACATCCATTGAATATTGTTTAAAAATCTGCAAGGAACTGTCCAGAGGAGAAGGTTTGCAGATAGATGGATGTAGCAAAGGCAAGTGAGGTAATAATTGTTACCTGTTTGCCCAGTCGTATTCTCGGAGATAAACGATGTTGGTGCTCAGTATTCATATTGTTCCAGTGGAACCTTTCTGTACGACTGTAGAATAGGGGGTGCAGGAATGTGCTACAGCTTTTAAATTGCTTCCATTCAGCGCACAGTGTGTGACAGTTGTATGAATCCCAAACTGATTTTGTGAGCTTTGCAGAATATTCTTGTCAAATTGAAATCTCGCTTGACCCACACCTGATTTTAGACTTTGATATTTTCAAGCATCAGCACATTTTGCTGTTGATCAAGCATCAGCTGAAAAAATGCCAATTGGAAATGTCACGAAAGCTGTTCTTTGTTACAGCTCCTCTTGTCCATCTGGGGGGAGCCTGCCAGCCCACATGGGTGAGAATGGATGCTCCTGAAAGCCCAAGAAGAAAAGTGGAAAGGTGCAAATATATGAAGAGCTAGATGCAGTGCCAATTCGTGCTTCTCTGGGAAGCTGCACAGGGAGCTTAATTGAACCAAGTGAGGTTCTATGTTTGCATCTAACACAGATGAATTAAACTCCTGAGTTCAGTTTGGGAAATTTTACTTTATTCAATAGCACCTCAGAGTTGGCTTAGTCATGTTGCTTTGAGCTTTCTAGGAGAATAAGACCTGCTGAAGTCTAAACAGAAGTACACTCAATCTGCTGTTGCCATGAGAGTAAAATACAGTAGTCAAAACCATATATCTTAACTATCTCTGCTGATGTAATGTTCAGCAATGCACCTACTACTCAGGTGCTATTGTTTATATCCTGCTTCATTCAATTTAATACACATTTTTTCTTGTCTGTGGCTTCAGCAGCTGTCATGTAGATCAGACTTCAGCTGAAATTGTGTTTGTGGCACTCTTTATGTATAAGAAAAATGTGTTTTACAGCTCAGTATGAGAGATGAAAGAGAAATCAGGTAAAGTTAAAACGTTTTAGAAGTTTAGGAAGTTGTGACCTCATATGGCTATAGAACTTGGCTACCCAGT
Source organism: Psittacus erithacus (assembly GCA_009867235.2). Classification (NCBI taxonomy): domain Eukaryota; kingdom Metazoa; phylum Chordata; class Aves; order Psittaciformes; family Psittacidae; genus Psittacus; species Psittacus erithacus. The sequence goes on along the minus strand of WYDI02021862.1, from coordinate 900 downwards.
ATAATAGGGTAGGACAGGGTAGGACAGGACAGGACAGGACAGGATAGGATAGGATAGGATAGGATAGGATAGGATAGGATAGGATAGGATAGGATAGGATAGGATAGGATAGGATAAAGAAACAATACAATAATCGTTGCTCAGTTGAAATATCAGATGAAGATATTTATTATAACTACTGTGATGTTACAAATAAACAGGAACACTATTTTTCTGCAAACCAAAATGCAGTTTCACTATCAACTCAATAACTTAGCTTTGTTTGAAAAGGCTATAGCTAATCCAATTAGAGAAATGAGTTAGATAACTGTAATTAAAACACCAACGGTTCTTCCTTTCTTACTCCCTGAGGGATAGAATCATAGAATGGAATCATAGAATAGAATCATTAGGGTTGGAAAGGACCTTAAGATCATCTAGTTCCAACCCCCCTGCCATGGGCAGCGACACCTCACACTAAACCATGTCACCCAAGGCTTTATCCAACCTGGCCTTCAGCACCACCAGGGATGGAGCATTCGCAGCTTCCTTGGGCAATCCATTCCAGTGCCTCACCACCCTTACAGTAAAGAACTTCTTCCTTATATCCAATCTGAACTTCCGCTGTTTAAGTTGGTTAAAACTTAAACAGGGGAACGATAGGACAAAGCTACCCCTTGTCCTATCACTACTGTCCCTAACGAAGAGTCCCTCCACAGCATCCTTGTAGGCCCCCTTCAGATACTGGAAGGCTGCTACGAGGTCTCCATGCAGCCTTCTCTTCTCCAGACTGAACAGTCCCAACTTTCTCAGCCTGTCTTCATATGGGAGGTGCTCCAGTCCCCTGATCATCCTCATGGCCCTCCTCTGCACTTGTTCCAACAGTTCTATGTCCTTTTTATGTTGAGGACACCAGAACTG
>WYDI02021860.1:0-52317 GCA_009867235.2 Psittacus erithacus | reverse complement strand
TTGCAATCATTTTCTATTCTTCTACCTAACTAGTTCTAACATAAAAACTTCGCATAAAACTTCGCTTTTTCCAACAGATACGGCCCTAGGAGACATGGTTTTGTGGTGGACTTGGCAGTGCTCGGGGAACGGGTGAGCTTCGTGACATGACCGGTATTTTCCAACCGAGTTCCTCTTGTGGTTCCATGACTCTACCAGGCTGACACCTCAACAGCCCCAAACCACGGCCGAGTTTCCCTCCTCCCCACTACTTCCGTCTCCGCCGCCTCCCGATAACCCGAGCAGCGCCGCCACCCGCCAGGACCCCAGCCCGGGCTACCCGCCGCACTGCCTGACTCCGAGTCGGAAGCGCCACTCGCCGGACCAGCCGCAGCCGTAGCGACAGCGCGATCCGGCGGCACCGCTCTTCCATTCGCCCTTGAGCGTCGCGGGGCGAGCGTTCTGGTCTCGGTCGTGGCGGGGCTGTCGGTCAGGCAGCGCGGGGGGGCACGCCGGCAGGGAGCGCGGCTGCCGTTGTGAGCGGGGAGGAGCGAAGGGGCCTCGCGCGCCGGGAGGGGCCGCGACAGGCGCTGGAGTTGTTGCTCCCCGGAGGCCGGGCCCATGTCCGCGCCGGGCGCAGGTAGCGGGCCTGAGGCGGGGGGCACTGGCCTTCGGCGAGGGCGGCCCGGAGGGTGGGGCCGTGCAGTTGTGTTGTGGCGAGGAAGGCTTGGGGAAGGCGGGGGAAGGGCGCAGGGGCCTGTCGGAGGTGGGGGCTGTGAGGCCGCTTGGGGCGAGGATTCCTCGGGACTGAGACGTCCCGGGTCAGGGGGGCTGTGAGCGTGGGGAGAAGGAGGAGGAGGAGAAGAAGGAGGAGGACGGGCGAGGGTGAGAGTACCCGCAGCGCGCTGTGAGGCGGTGGCTGGGACTGGTGTCTGTCTGTCCCAGGGGAACAGAGCGCGGGAGGTGCCGGGTTGTAGGGAAGCCGGCGGGTGCGGGCTGGCATGAGGAGCGAGCTGTTAGCTGGGAAGTCTCTTGCTCCGCATGCAGTCAGTGGTTTGCCTGTAGGGCTGTTTCTCAGTGGGAAGCGTGCTCCTGCAGATCTGACAGCGAAACACCTCAGAGACGTATCGAAAGTAAAAGTGCCCGGCTGGTTGGGCATTGTGTAGAGGGGGCTCTTTGACCTGCACTAGAATTTCCTGCGCTGCTCTGTGTCTCATCTTTCAAAACTTGTGGTTAAGTTTGTTTTCTACTGATTGACCATGGTATTTTTATAGTACTTCTTCCCTTTAGGAGAAACCTTAATTGAATTTTATTTCTTGGAATTTTTGTTTCTCTTGCGGTGTAATTTCTAGCAATGGGGAGCAGTTTGTTGCTCTTTGAGGATTTTCATCTGGTCAGAAGTGGGACATCTTGCTTACATTCTTGATTTCCTTTATCTCCTCTGTAGCTGTATAAAAGAATGCTTATGTGATTGATTTAATGTCCAGTAGCAGTAAAAAAGAATGTGAAATATCTCAGTGTGTTTAGTTTGATTTCTCCCTCCCATACTTGTGTTTGCAAGGATTAAGATCCTGATTTATAACAGTGAGCTGGTTTTATTGATTTGAGGGGATTTAGGCATACTGGGCCAAGGTGTTGATAGTTGTCTTTTTATTCTAAATGGTGTCTAGACTAATAATGCTGAATATTTAATATGAGTCTTTGGTTTCCTTGAGGGTAAGTATATAGATAGGTTTTTTTCTGAAACACTGCCTGTATTATAAGACTATTTCTTGAGTTTCTGGCCCTAGAGTTTCATTAGCCCAATCCAATTAGTTTTTCAAATTCCAGGAAGTTGAAATTCAGGAGCAATAAAGGATTTCTTAGCTAAGATTGAGTTAAGGTAGGTCAAATAGTGAAAAATAAAGAGAAATAGTTGTTTTCTGGAAAATAGTATGTGTAAGTGATGAAAGCAAGATGATAAGAGTGTAAAGGCATCTGAAAGTCACTATGGAAATGGAGTGCCAAGAGTCCAAAGGAATATGGACCCTTGTGTTTATTTTCTGTGTCCTTTCTCAGTTTCAGCTGTGAGTGCCTGTTCTTTATATCTATTACCTTATGAAGTTCATGTCGTTATTGTGCCTTTTCATCATTGCATTCACATAAACATTATCTATTAAATAAAAGTTCTCTTAGTGTTTTTCTCTGAATGTTTCCTTACCGTTCCTTAATCTGGCCCAAACTATGTATATTCAGGCTTACTGCCTATGGAAATGAGACCCAGGCAAGCCTGCTGCCTTCTGTTTCCTTTTTAATCTGCTTCCCACAACTTCTGAACCTTTTGGCCAGTTTCGGCCAAATTCAGCAGATGCTTTGAAGGTCCAAATGTTCTGCAGATCTTGTGATAACTGACAGCTGAGGCAAAGTACCAAGGTCTTAAGTTACCATTCTTGACGAGGGAAGGGTGACAGCATCAGCTCAGTGGACAGTTGTGTTCTGGCTGTGCTGTTGGCCGCTGCTCATGTGCTGCCCAGTGAACCAGCCTGTGTATAGCTTGGAGGCAGCAACTGCACCTCCCACCATCCATGGTGGGTACACATAAATGAGCTGGCATCCTGATCAGAAGGGTTTGTGAGATAAGGAGTTGTGTACATAACAGGTAGTGAGCAGCATTGTAACACTGGTGTTCTGTGATATGGGACAGAAATCTATTATGAACTAGACTGTGGGGTGGTTTTGGTCACCAGTGTTCTTGGGGGAGATGTGGATAATACTGCCTTGTGGTGGAAACCACAATGTACCCAATGATGCTTCATCCGTTTTCTGTTTATTCCATTCTTTTCTATTTTGCTTTTATGCAAGCAAATGTCAGATATGTCTTTAAAACAGAATTTAGAGTTCCTACATCTAATAAGAGTTTGAGTACTTTAATGGTTTTGGTAAGTGACTGCATTGTTAAAAATTACATATGTAGCTGGATATTTGGTTTAGTTTAGTTTTTTTCCAAATTGTAATAGAATTTCCCTAACAACAGGTGGGGGACAAAGGTAAAAGCTGGAGCACTGGAATTGTGACATGCCTTTCCAGCATTCTTTTAATCAACCAACCCTTTTCTCCTTTGTTTTTCTTTTAGATTTTGCTCCCAATTTGCCTTTTAGAATCTAAAATATTTTTTAATAAATGTATTAATTTTTGGTTGTTTAATAGATTTTTTTGGTGAAAGATGTTTTAGTACAATTATTAGAGGGTCTCATGCAGCGTTCTCATGGAAATGTTTGAATGCTAAAAGCTTTCCTTTCAAACCCATTTTGTTAGAAATGGTGGGAGAGATAGTTTAGACATATCAAACTGATGGAACTTCCAATGTGGATTTGTAGTGAAAAAAGATTAATAAATAGTTATTGTTGAGTTTGAAACAGAATGCAGAGGATTTGCACCTCCCAGATATGTAAGGAACAGGTCCCACCTAAGTGGCCTACAGAGACAGAAAAATTAGTTCAGACCTTTCATATGAAGGAATCTGGGGACATGCTTAGTTTTCTGGGTTTTGTTAATTCCATAAGTACTGATTTCATAATAAAACTGCTTTAAGATGATGTAGATCAGAGTTTTTAAAACCCAGGTAGCTCTGAGATGTTGAGCTGTAAAGTTTTTTAGTTGCAGACGTGCATTAGAGAGCCAAAATTGCCAGTATTTGTGTAAGAAATGCTGATTTGATTAGGCTAGCTTCCATAAATCAGTGTCTGAAACATTTCTTCACTGGTGCTGTTGCCAGTTGCTGTCAGAGAGGCCAAGTCCTAAGTAGGTTTTCCAGTGGTAAGTTCTCACTGTCCATATCGGAATATCCTGTGAAGTTATGAAAACAATTTTTTCTTGAGAAGACCTAGACAAGCATCTTCAAATTTATAACACAGCATTCCATATGGGATAGTCAGTGTATGAATCTACTATTTAGTTAGAGATATTCCCTAGTGGGATATTTTACTTTGAAATAGCATTCAAAATAGTTAAAAATAATCTTAGAAGTGCTCTACAGTAGGTTGGTTTTTACAGGTAGAAATTGATTTAGGCTGAAGTAAATAAGGTTTAGGTGGTAGTAATGGCCTCTTTCAGTCCTGTCTGCCCCTCTCTGATCCTGGACATGAGTCAGCAGAATGCCCTTGCATTAAGGCCAACTGCATTCTAGTCTGTAGTAACGAGTTACACAGCATGTTGGGGAAGGTGAGTCTTTCCCTCTATTGGTACTTACAAACCCACATCTGGACACTGCATCCAGTTGTGGGTTCTCTGTTCTGAGAAAGGTATTGACATGCTGGAGAAGTCCATTGGAGGGCCACCAAGATCATTAGGAAACTTAGAGTACTGGGGTTCTTACTCTGTGGGAATAGAAAGTCTTATTAGTGTCTACAGAAACTTATGGGAGAGTTTGGAGAAGATGGAGCCGAATTCTTGTCAGAGCTATACAGGGATAGCTCTGACAGGAAAGAAACTGACACAAGACAGGGAATAACAAATTTCTGCATGTTATTAGGAAAAGCTTTTTCACAGTGTGGTTATTGAGATTCTTGAACAGGAGCACAGAGGGGGCTGTTACATCTCTGTCCTTGGACATACTCGGAACTTAGCTAGCCAGACCCTTGATTTGACTGGACCTGCTTTGAGCAAGGGCTTGAACTACGTAACCGTCACAGTTTCCTTCCAGTCTAAATTGTTCTGTGGTTCTACCTGTCTTTGGTCACTATATGTTGTAATTTTATATTCTAAGCCAAATGAAACTAAGGCTTAGAGGGCTAGAAACCCCAGAGATGCTAAATTAACTCTTCCAAGTCCTCAGAAGAACATTGGTTGAGTAGAAAGAGATATAAACTGGAGCCTTTGATAACTTTTGATAATTGTAGCATATCTGCTGTTTCCATTCATTCTGTTGGCAGTGAGGTTTGTTCATCTTAGCACCGTGTGCTCTGCCAGCTGTTACTTGGGCTGTATGGAAGAGCGTTTGAGGTGATTGGGGAGATCTTGGGAGGTGTGAGGAAAGAGGGGATCAAGATGTTGCCTTTTCACAGTGAGGACAGTCAGGCACTGGAGCAGGTTGGCTGGAGGGGTACTGCAGTCTTCTTCCTTGGCAGTTGTGCTGTGGTTTAACCCCAACTGGCAACTAAGTACCAGGCAGCTGCTCACTCACTCTCCCCTCTTCCCTGGGGGATGGAGAGGAGAATTGGGGGTGAGGTGGGGGGGGATGGAAAGGTAAAACCTGTGGGTTATGATAGGAACAATTTAATAATGGTAATAAAAGATAATCATAATAAAAGGAAATAGGAATAAAAACCAAGGGAGGCAAGGGATGCTCAGTACAATTGCTCACTACCTGCTGACCCATGCCCAGCTCATTCCCAAGCAGTGGTCAGCCTGTCCTGGCCCAACTCTACCCAGTTTCTATACTGAACATGACTTTCTATGGTGTGGAATTTCCCTTTGGCTAGTTTGGATCAGGTGTCCTGTCTCTGCTCCCTTCCAGCTTCTTCTGTTTTTCCTCACTGGCAGAGCATGGGAGACTGAAAAGTCCTTGACTTAGAGTAAGAACTGATTACCAACAACTAAAGCATTGGGGTGTGATCAGTTTAATACCAAAGCACAGCACTGCACCAGCTACTAGGAAGAAAACTAACTCAGCTGAAACCAGAACAGTTTTCAAGCCTGGAGCAATCTTCTCTGACCTCATGGCTGGCCCTACTTTGAGCAAGGGGTTAAACCACTTGAAGTTCCATCTGATATGTGCTATCCTGTAATCTGAAGTAGAGGTAGTGGAAGGGGGATCATTCTTAGGAGATGTGTAGAAAGGTCAGTGAGATTCAGATGCATGTGCTTTCATCAGTCTTGGATGTTTTGTCAGATGGAATTCTGTTCATGTTCCAAGATCTTGTGTTCCCCTGGTTTTAGAAACTTCAAGTGTTTTTACATCACAATTCATGCTGAAAATATAACACTGGTAAAATGATTAGTTTTTACACATTCTAGGTCCGTTCTTTAGCTCAAGAAAACTTACCTGAAACCTGTATTTTATTCTTTTAAGTCAGACATTTGTGAGTTATCTTAGTTGAGAACCAAGTGAGTATGTGTAGGCTGTGGAAGAGAGTAATGTATCAACAATAAGTTAAAAGTACTTCTTTACCTGTGTTTCTGTAGGCTTGCCTGGGTAACACAATGCCAGCTGAGCGCAAAAAGCCACCAAATATGGAAGAAAAAGAATCTCCCTTAAATAATAAAGAAAAAGATTTTTCTGAAAGGCGACCAGTGAGCACCAGGGACAAGCCAAAAGAAGACGTCAAGGTTGGCATGAAGAGAGAGACTCTAAAGGTTCCTGATGACAAAAAGAAAAAACTGGAAGAGGATAAAAGAAAAAAGGAAGACAAGGAGCGGAAGAAAAAAGAAGAGGATAGAGTAAAGGCAGAAGAGCAAAAGAAGAAAGAAGAAGAAGAAAAAAAGAAACTTGAAGAAGAGGAGAAAAAGAAACAAGAGGAAGAAGAGAAAAAGAAACAAGAAGAGGCAGCTGCTCAACTCAAGTAGGTTGTCTTTTCATGATTTAATTGTTCTGAGTGCTGTAGTCCTGCTGTCAGGGTTGTGGGCAGAATTATATGAGATGAACTGTTTGACTTACAATAAGTTGTCTGTAGCATTATAAATTCTACATAGCTAGCTCAGTATGCTTTGTGACTTCCACATAGTTCTGAGTTTTCACCTCTAACCTCTGTTAACTTTAGTCTCTAATACAGGGTTTTATTCTGTAATACAGGGCTTTGATATCTCTGTAGGCCAGTTAGGAGGGACCCTATTACCAAGACACTGTTTCTTAGTATGTTATCAAAAGGTACTGCAGTGTTGAAGATAACATCTTTAGACCAATAAAGCCAATTTCTGGATGTTCTTACATTTGAAATACATCATTTTCGAAGAGTCAGGCAATATCATAGCCAAATTCCATCTGGGACAGATGTATTTCACCTATTTAAGATTTTCAGTAGTCTGGGAATAAAAGATTTCCCTTCACTGTGTAATTCGGTAATCTGTAAAAAGGTTGTTATCCTCTTCTGTAAGAACTTCATCTCTGTCTGGAGTAAGTGGAGTTTTATGTTTATATCTTAAAGTTTGTTGGGATTAATGTTCTGCATAGAAATACTTGATAAATTTCACTTTGTTACAAGCAAAAAAAACCTTTACTTAGCAGGTGCTTTAGCTTTCTGGGATTAATTTTTAATATTTAAAAACAGACTACTCAGGGGAAATTATGTTTAGAACTACTGAAAGGTTTCCAACTAAGCCTTTTTTCCCTTTGAACTGTTAACCTGAAATCAGCTTCTGTAATGAAAATGACTAACTTTTATTTCTCTTAGAGAAAAAGAGGAAGCCCATCAGCTTCATCAAGAGGCTTGGGAGCGCCATCAGGCCAGGAAGGAGCTTCGCAGCAAAAACCAGAATGCACCAGACAACCGCCCTGAGGAGAACTTCTTCAGCAGACTGGATTCCAGCCTGAAGAAGAACACGGCTTTTGTTAAGAAGCTCAAAACCATTACAGAGCAACAAAGGGACTCCTTGTCCCATGACTTTAATAGCCTGAATTTGAGCAAATACATTGCAGAAGCAGTAGCTTCTATTGTGGAAGCCAAACTGAAAATATCGGATGTGAACTGTGCTGTGCACTTGTGTTCCCTCTTTCACCAGCGCTATGCTGATTTTGCTCCTTCTTTACTTCAGGCCTGGAAAAAACATTTTGAAGCAAGGAAAGAAGAGAAGACTCCCAACATTACCAAGTTAAGAACTGATCTGCGTTTCATTGCAGAATTGACAATAGTTGGGATTTTCACTGACAAGGAAGGTCTGTCTTTAATCTATGAGCAGCTTAAAAACATTATTAATGCTGATCGAGAATCCCACACTCATGTTTCTGTGGTTATCAGCTTTTGTCGGCACTGTGGAGATGACATTGCTGGTTTGGTACCAAGGAAAGTGAAAACTGTTGCAGAGAAGTTTAACTTGAGCTTTCCTCCTAGTGAGATAATTAGCCCAGAGAAACAACAGCCCTTCCAGAATTTGTTGAAGGAATACTTTACATCTTTGACCAAACATCTGAAAAGGGACCACAGGGAGCTACAAAATATTGAAAGACAAAACAGGTGACGCTTGAATGTTGCTTTTCATTTATGGAGAAAAAAGTGGTTTATTTATGAAATGCTTAGATTTGTTGTGGTATTTGCAAACATAGTCTGTTAACGGTGTGTAGAAGAGAAGTGTATTCTGCAGTGTATCTAAGAAAAAGTTGTAAGTTTGCTCTGAATACTTAAAAAGCAAAACCCAAACAGACTCTTTCAATATCTTTAAAGAAAAAGGAGGCTGATCTTTAGCTTTAATTCTTTTAACTCTATTAATTTCATGTCGTTTCCTTGGCAGCTTGAGAATGACGCTCCTTCTCCAGCTGGTACTGTCCTTTCCCAGTTGGCACAATCTGATTTCTCTCTTTCTACCCACACAGAGCATATGCCATGACGGCTTTGACTTGTTTTTTGTTAGTGTACTGGTATGGAGGAAAAATGAGGTTAGATTAACTAGGTATCCCTTACACTTCAGTGTGGGCAAATTCATATATATTAAAATACTGGATTTTATAGACAGTTTGATTCAAATCCTCTTAAATGTCTGTATGAAATACAAATATTGAAGGGTATGAGTATACAAACTTTTGAGATCTGAGTAATTTTTACCATTACGACATTGTTTAATAATCATTTGCCTTTCCTTAAAGCATCCTGAGTTGTCATTATTGGAGCCAGCCTAGACCCAACTGCTGGTCTTGAAACATGATCATTATTAAATCCTTTTGGAAGCATTCCAGGCAGATAGAAATGAACATGTTACTGCATGTGTAGGCCCAGGTTTCAACTAAAAAGCTGAACATCAACCTAGAGCCAAATATATGTGTGGAATACATTAACATTTAATGTTCACAAACCAAGGCTTTGAACTTGGATTCATTGTGCTGACAGATACTGTTCTGCAGTCCTGTCTGGCCTCAAGTTAAGTCTTGTATTTCGCAGGACCATCAACTGACTTGGGAGCTACTATTAATTCTGCAAATACCTTTTACTGTAAAGTGTGTTGTTGTGACTTAGTTGTTTGGTTGGAGTTTTTTTAAGTTAATGGATATAACTTTTACACTTGTATACAGAATTATGATTGGTTCTGGGCATATTGGTTCTGGCTGGGATGTTATTGAGTGAGTGTTATAAAGTTTGTATAGTAGGCAATAAAGTGAGAAGTCTTTCCAGGACATAGAAAGAATGTTAAGAAACCATGAAGAAAGAATGTGAGTGATCTGGGAGAGGGAAATACATGATAATATTTATGTGCAGACTGGATAAAAATGACTGGATAGAGCTCTGAGCCTGGTCTGATCTCATCATTGAGCCTGCTTTGAGTAGATCAGACTAGAGACCTCTTTATGCCCCTTATCTGAATTATCCCTATCAGCTGGGTGTAAAGCTTTGTTTTGGGAAAGGAATGTGAAAACTACTATTTATCACTGGATTAAGATAATCCTATTATTTATCTGAATTTTAAGGTGTTTAACTGTTTAATAAAAGTTGGGGAGTAAGTTTTGTTAAAGAAACAAGACATCAAAACTATTTCCTGCCTAATTCTGTTTGCTTACAACATGTCTGTAACAGATATTGGCATTGCAGCTATGGAAGTGCAGGGCAGAAACTTGCCTAGTAAGTCTGTGAATGCTATGGTAATACTCCTAAACTGTGACTGTGTGGTTGGTTGGTTGCTTGCTTTTTTTTCTTTTGGGTGTTAGTTTTTGGTTATTTGGGGTGGTTGATTTTGTTTGTTTTAAAAAGAAAAAGCAATAATCCTATTGGAAAAAAAGTCCTCTGTATATTTGAAACCTGATCTACTTCACTGATAGCCATAGCTTTTATGCCCACTGTTAGTCCAGAACTAATGAGGTGAACAGGGAGCAAACTGCGCCGTCCTGTGCATCAACAATTTCATGTATGATATTAGGTTATGATATTTTGTCAGGTAAATACTTCTTGAGTTTATCTGTTTCAGGAGAGCATAAAATAACTCAAATTGTGCAGGTTCATTGGTTGAGTTGAATATTAATATGCTAACTCTAAGGAAAGGTGAGACCCTGGCGCAGGTTGCCCAGAGAAGCTGTGGCTGCCCCATCCCTGGCAGTGTTGAAGGCTAGGTTGGATGGGGCTTGGAGCAGCCTGCTCTAGTGGAAGGTGTCCCTGCCCATGTCAGGGGGTTGGAACTGAATGAGCTTTAAGGTCCCTTCCAACCCAAATCAGTCTGTGATTCTATGATACGATTTTAACCTCAGCAGTGCTTTAATATTGTGTTATCTGCTGAATCACAGGTAAAATGAAAGCATTATTAGACACAAGGGGGTTTCTGCAAGTAGATAATTAGAACTACCTTGAGTTATGCTTTGACAGTAAAGCTGCTGATCTTTTTGGTTACACAGCTAAGGGCGCAGCAAACCCTGTGCAGGCTGTGTCACTGGAAGGAACCATTTGTTTCCAAAATTCTGCTGGGAGTTTTCAAAAATGAGTGTTAGATATGAAAAGAAGCTGCTTTGGTCTAAAGAATGTTTTTAAAATCTGCTGAACTTGCATTGTGGCACTGCATGAAGTTCTAAAGAGACATGCAGTAAGACAAGTACCATGTGCTGTACTTTTAATTGTATTAAAATCAGTTGTGCTTTTAAATCTGTTCAGGATGCTTTAGCTTCCTTGAATTTGACGCTTGTCTTTTGGGAACTGAAGCTCTTGTACTGTTGTTACAGCACTTTGCTTTTTTGGTTTTTAATAATAGCACAGCTTCAGTGCTCCTGTTTGAGGCTTCTGTTGTATTTTAAACTCATAGTAAGTATGCCGTGGATGGCTGTATCCATGTAAAGGCTGTGAACTGGCACTTCATGTGTTTCCTGAATCCAAACTGCACTACTGCACTTCAGAAATTATCAGGGGTTATTTGCTTTGTTAATTTTTCTTGTTCTACTTTGCAGGAGCAGGCGATACGTGTTACATAGGTGTGTGAGGGACAAGAAACAGAGCTTTTGCTTCTTGCCCTCTAGCAAGACACATGTGCCAAGTTTTGGTTCTGAGCAGATACAAGGGATTTTGTTGCTTCCCCTGTGAATGTGTTGTGTATGAGGATGACTTCTATTTTATAGTCAGCTTCGAACTGGCAAAAGCCAAGATTGGTATCCTTCAACTTATATTGCTTAAACTAGTCTGGAAGTTTTATGCCATAAATCGTTTGGGTTTTTTGGCAAGAACATGATAGTATACTTATTGCTTAATGAAAGCCTAAAGGTAATGTAATGATACAGCCTCCTTTAGGAATTAGGACATTTGCGCCCTATTTCAAACTACTTCTGATGCTTTCATCTCAATGCAGGGTACATTGTCAGTGGTTACAGCTGGTTAGTCCAGTGTTACCAGCATTATTCAAGCTACTGTAAAACACATTGGAATCTTGCTAGGCAAGCTCATTCTGTCCTTTGAAAAGCTTTCTGTTTTGAAAACCCATGTTTGATCTGAGCTTGTTTGTATCTTTGCAGTAGTAGGAGCCCAAGATGAGGACAAACTGGAACATTGGTAATGGGCAATCAGCTTATTCTTAGCTACCCCAAAATCAAGGATGACAGTCTTTAATCAGTCTTCTGTGGAAGGCAAAATCTTTGTACTAGGAAATATTACCTTGTTCTGTATATTTGGTTCAAACTACTGAAAATTCTTGATATTTTTGTTTAAAATCCAGAATGGCCTTAATTGTTGTTTGGTAAGAAAATTGAGTACTTTATTGTGTGTCAGCAGTGGTTCTGTTCCTTCCAAGCAATGCAAGTTGCTTTTGGGAACAGATTTCAGTTTTAAAAATGAAATGGAAAATAAGTATGGATATTTTCATAAAAGCAAACACAGAGCAAGTGGAAAAAAAAACCCTAATTGCTCTTCATTTGGACTGGTAGCCTTGAAATAATTCGATTTGTTGGGAAATGAGCAGGCTACTTTTAACATACAACTTGTCTGAGCCTCTGACAGTGATTGCCCATTGAGTCATTTGAACATGGTGGAAATGTGTTGTTCCAGATGTAAAGCAATTTTTATCCAGCTTTCATCTAATTTGAATGTTTTAATTTACTACAAGTCCTTTCATAGTGCAAGACTGTTACAGGATAATCATGGCAAAAAATAAGTTACCTTTTCTTGTTGGGACACTGAAGTTAAAGCTTCTGTAACTGTACTAAACTCAATGATACTGAAGTCAGTAATTCACTATGGTTGTTTGGAAGAAAAAGTTGTGTTCCAGTTTTTGCTACTGTGGTCTAAACTAGAATTCTGCTGAAGAGAGGTCAGCTCTGCTCACAGAAATTGATAGTAGTTCAGCATAGCTCAGGTAGATTTTAAGAAAGGTTGCCTTACTGTCACTTGATTTTGTAGGCGCATCCTTCACTCCAAAGGAGAGCTGAGTGAAGATCGGCACAAGCAATATGAGGAATTTGCAATGTCATATCAGAAGCTGTTGGCAAATTCTCAGTCTCTGGCTGATCTTTTGGATGAAAATATGCCTGACCTTCCCCAAGAGAAACCAGCACCTGAGGGTAGGCCATCCTCTAAAGGAAGTAAAGGGAATGCTGGGCTTGGCTTGGATGTGGTGGGAAAGCCAACCAAACCTTCTTTCTGATGTGTTCTTTCCATTGATTTCTTTTTAGTTAGGCTTTTCCCTTTAAGGATGACAATGAATGAATATTACATTATTATTTTAATTAAAGTAATCAAACCTGACATGTAACCACAACTGTTGTATATGCCATGTAGTTACAGTAACTTAAGTAATATCCCTTTAGATTTGTTTCAGGTAATATCGGAATAAATGGAAAATTATTTTGACCTAATCATTTCCATTTAATTTAATGCATTTTTAAATACATAAAGAACTGTATATGCTAGAGTTTTAAATTCTGATATTGTTCAAAAATGGGTTTGAAGTATATTTTGGGTCATGATATTATGAGCAGGAGCATATTGTTAAGCCAGATATGTCACTAGGTGGCTTTCAGATCTCCTGAGAAGTGCAGCTTTTAACTGGCAGAGTTGTTGAATGCTGTAAATCTCAGATCTTGCATTCTGAGATGTTGTTGATTGCACCTTTTGTCTGAGGTGATCTTGAGCTTAAAAAAAAATGTATTTCCTGAATGCCTCTAAATTTAACATTGTTTTTAAACGTCTGTTCTTACAATACCATGGAGTACAGTTCATCATACTCAAGTGATTACTTTCTATGCTAATGCGGTTAAAGTCTGGTACAGCTTTTCTTTCTAAAACCACATAGTGTGCTGCTTGGTTTCACTTGACTGACTTGATTTTACTTTTACTCTAATACTGTGTTTTCTATCAGTGTAAAACTTGCAATTTTAAGATAACTTACCGATGCATCTAATATTACAATTGGGTAGTTAAAAGCATTTTAAAGTACACATTGTGATATTTCAGTTGAAACAGTGGTGGTAATAAATTTTTCTAAAAGCATTTTGGTTTTTATCTTCAAAGGTGCCTCCCTTTAGATGATCAGAAATTTGTGTAACTTTCTTGTGGTTTCACTGTTTTTGCAGAACATGGACCTGGCATTGATATTTTCACACCAGGGAAGCCTGGAGAATATGACTTGGAGGGGGGTATCTGGGAAGATGAAGATGCCAGGAACTTCTATGAGAATCTCATCGACTTAAAGGCTTTTGTACCAGCAATTTTGTTTAAGGATAATGAAAAATGTTCCCAGAACAAGGATTCTGGCAAAGATGAATCAAGAGGTAGAATGATTCAATGAGTATTGAAGATGTCTTGTCTAACAGATATGCAAATTTGATGGAAGTAATGAGTCTCTAGTGAAATAATTTGTGGTGAGCATGTCCATACACCAGTTTGGAGGAATTTTTAGGGAAGAAACCATAGGATAGATATTATATCTGGGATATAACCTGCTTTAGGAATTATGGCATTTGTATGGTATTTCAGATTTTATCTTCTGGTGCTTTCAGTACAGGGTGCATTGTCAGTGGTTACAGCTAGTTTAAGGAAGACAAAAAGTCAGTGCATTTAAATACTGATAGAAGTTGAAGCTTAAAATAATTGGAGATTAACCAGTGTAAGTGAATATTAACTTTGCTGTGCGATACCTGAAAGTTTAACATCTTTGCAGAATGTTGGTGTTGATTCTGTGTTTTCCACTAAACTGTTAACGATAGCTAACTGTGTCTCAGTATAAAGTTCCAGTAGATTTAAAGGTCTGGAAGGCTCCTCACTTTGGACACAGGTTCACAACCAGGCACTGGTAGACTTTAGTTACAGTAGGATAAAAATCACATTCGCCATCACTGGTTCAAAGTGTAACAAAAGATGCATATTTGCATCAGAACAGTGTTTTGGCATTGAGGAAATGCCAACGAAGACACAGACTACATGATTTTCTAATTCATGTGCAGTAGGCCAGTGTTGACTATGAATGGAATTTAAACTTTAGAACTCATGGCCTTCTTTCTGATCTCTAAACTCTGAAATTTCCCTGTGAGGATAGTGGGGGATATTGGCCCAGAGAGGTTGGAATCCCTGTTTGAACAGATTTTTCAAGACAACTGCAAAAAAAATACCTGAGAAATTTGGTGTGAATACATTGCTTATCCACTTTGATCAAAAGGCTGGAGACCTCATCAGCGTTCATTCCAGACTGATTTAGTCTCTGATTCTAACGAGGTTGCCTGCTTTGTGAGTCTGCTACTTACTTCCATATGATGCGTGCACTGCTTAGAAGTTGTCGCATTTCTGTTTGAAAAATTTAAGTATTTTAATAAGGTTATTTGTCTTGAAAATGTTACTTTTTTGATGAAGCATAGTCTACAAATGAGGTTTGGAGGAGGCCTGAAAGAGTAACGAAATGGTAATCTCCTGAAAAAAAAAACAACCTTCTATGTCAGACGTGTTGTAGTCCAAGAAAAACATCAGCTATTCTTTCTGAATCTTCATCTAGAGATGCACAGATTACTTGTTTTCAAGGAAAATATGATTTTTATTTGACCTTCTATATAGCACATTTTAATCAGTATCTTTCTCCTGTTCTGTTTTTTGCCTTTTTTTTTTCTCAGTGTGTAACAAAGTAAAAGCTTTGTTTGCTTTGCTTAATTTTGTTTTCAGTTGAGCTATGAAGAATATGCAGTGCAAACGTTAACTTAGGGGTTTTATCTTTGAAAATGGCTATTTCTGAATAATGTTTGTGGTATTATTTTGGAGGTTACTGTTTTTCTATCTGACCTTCCCAGTATGCAAGTTCTTTTTGCTTGCACTTCCCATGTGATGGCCTGGCTATCCATTTTAAGCACTTCTGGACTTAAATTGCTACATTTCTGAATATCTTGTGCCGTTTGAATGTACACATGTCAGCCGTTGAAGATGTACCAGGTATAGTTCAGAGCAAACCAAAGCACTAAGAACTGTTGGCAGTCCTTAACAGACCTTAATGTAGGTAAATGTTTGCAGTTTTCAGGCATTGGAGTAAAGCTATATGAAGGATCTCAAACCACTGAGACCTAACAGATAACACATTCTAGTCTCAAGAAGTAGATATTCTTTGCCTGTTTCCTTCTAACAAGACTAAGGCAATAAAGAGACACAGGGTTAGCAACATGAGTCTTCCTGTATTCTAATGATGCCTGTATGTATTTAGTAATTTAATATTTCTACTTAACTTTTAAATAGATTCAAAAGATGCCAAAGATAATAAGGAAGCACCTGGGAGTGAGGATTTGGAGTTGGAGCTGGAGAACCTGGATATTAATGATGATGCCCTGGAGTTAGACTGTGGAGATGAGGCAGAAGATCTTACAAAAAAGCTTCTTGATGAGCAAGGTAAAAAGAATTTGCTTTAGGAATTACTTGTTTTCTGTCTTGGGGCTTTTTTTTTTTTTGATGGTTTTTAGTCAGTAGATAAACATCAGGAAGAAGAATGATTTATTTATGAAACTAGTAGCTAGAAGCTGTTAGGACTGTGGCCAGTACAACATTTGTAACAAGACAATCAGAAACAACTGAAAAGTATTGTATGGAGGTTTATGTAATGACAGCTACTGATTCCTTTAGCTTTTAAAGATAATCAAATGTGAAGGCAGTGGTCTGAAAACTGACTAGAAAGAAGAATGTGGACTTTGGTGCATAAATTATTTTATAATCAAATGTGCTTAGGTTATTAATAAAATACTTTCTGTTTTAAACTTGAACTGCAAAATTCAGCTCTGCCTTTTTGTCTTGTTATGGCTTTACACAGCAGGATTTAAGAATTCTAACCTCTGATTGTGCATAAAGGGCTGCAAGTGGAACCTGTGGAATTCTGGCTGGGTTAATTTTACCAGGGGAACCAGAGGAAAAGGTTTCTTAAGAATTCTTGTGAATCACAATATTTCTTTTAGTGGTAATAAATAGTGGGAAAAGCAACATCTGGTGTTAAAAGCCAAATTCAGAGCAGCAAGTGAGGCAATGTCTTTGAACCCGGTTTGTAAACCACAGTGGTTTTACTTCTTTGCATTTCCAAGGACCAATGCAGATTCTTTTCTTTCATACCTGGAGCAGGACACGTGTTCTGTGTCTAGAATGTGGGGAAAAAAACCACATCTGGAGTCCACTGGCTGGAGATTCTGTGGCTTAAAACTGAAAATACTTCCTGATCTAGCGAATTCCTAATATAATCATAGAATGGTTTTCACCACTTTTCACTGGTCTCCACTTGGACATTAAGGCATTGACCACAACTCTGAGTGTGACCATCCAGCCAATTTTTTATCCCGCAGTGGTCCATCCGTCAAATCCATGTCTCTTCAGTTTAGAGACAATGATGTCATGTGTGACAGCATCAAATGCTTTGCACAAGTCCAGGTAGATGATGTCAGTTGCTCTTCCCCCATGACCCCATCATAGAAAGCCGCCAGATTTGTCAGGCATGACTTGCCCTTAGTAAAGCCATGTTGGCTGTCACCAACCATCTCCCTATTTTCCAGGCATCTTAGCATAGTTTCCGGGAGGATCTGTCCTATGATCTTGTTGGGCATTTAATTGAGACTGACTGGTGTGTAGTTCCCCCGGTCTTCCTTTTTCCCCTTTTTTAAAAATGGGTTATATTTCCCCTTTTCCAGTCAGCAGGAACTTCACCAGCCTGCTGTGACTTCTCAAACATAATGGACAGCAGCTTAGCCACTTCATCTACCTGTTCCCCCAGGGCCCGTGGATGCATCTCATCAGGTTCCATGGACTTGTGCTCATTCAGGTTCCTTAGATGATCTTGAACCTGGTTTTCTGCAGTGGGTGGTTTTTCATTCTCCCAGTCTCTGCCCTTGCCTTCTGCAATGAGAATGATGCGGCTGGAGCATTTGCTGGTGAAGGCCATGGCAAAAAGGTTGTGAGTGCCTCAGCTTTCTCTATGTCCTGGGTATCCAGGTCTCTTGTTCCCTTCTGGAGAGGGCTCACATTTTCCCTAGTCTTCCTTTTATCACTGACAAACGTATAGAAGCTTTTCTTGTCGCCCTTGATGTTCCTAGCCAGATTTAATTCTGTCAGGGCTTTAGCTTTCCTAACTGGATCCCTGGCTGCTCAGACAACTTCTCTGTATTCCTCCCAGGCTACTTGTCCTTGCTTCCACCTCCTGTAGGCTTCCTTCTTCTGTGAAGTTTGTCTAGGAACTACTTGTTCATCCATGCAGGCGCCCTGGCATTTTTGTCTTTGTTAGGGTATATCACTCCTGAGCTTGGAGGAGGTGATCCTTGAATATTATCCAGCTTTCTTGGGCCCTTCTTCCCTCCATGGCTCTATTCCCTGTTATTCTAGCAGACAGATCCCTGAAGAGGCCAGAGTCTGCTCTCCAGAAGTCTGGGGTGGTGAGTTTGCTGCATGCCTTCCTCACTGCCCTAAGTGTCAAAAACTCACATCATTTTGGGGTCCCTGCAGCTAAGGTTGCCCTTGCACATCATATTCCATACCAGCCCCTCCTCGTTGGTGAGAACAGTCCTGTTGCTTGAAAAAGCATTGTACTTTAAAAGCTAAGAAATTAAAGCCCAAACTTCAAGCTGTGGAGTTCATACCAAAGCAAAGAAGCTCAGGCCCTGGCAAAGACTGTATATTGGTGTTCAAAACATGGGTTCAGCGAACCAAGCTGATGCATGGATCGTGGGTCTGGGCACTGAGGGGCTTGAACAAATCCTCGATGTTCCAGTCTTTCTCAGCTGACAGCAGGGGTTGGTTAGGGCATATGGATCTTCAAATTGGGTGACTTGTGTTCTGAGAGGTAGTTGAGCTGAACTTGATCTTGGAACTGTGATGGTCTGTGCCACCTCACAAATTCAAAAAAGAGACAGCTCTGGAGTCCAGACTGTTTCAGACTCCTCCTGAAAGGAAAACTGTTAGGATAATGCTATCACATATTTCCTTAGGTTTTTCCTTTGTTTACCCAGACAGATTAGAAAAAGCCATATCCTCTTTGGAATGAATTTTCCCTTCTATTTATATATTTTCTTTGAATAGCCATCAGCTCATTCAACTGGGTAGGATTTTAAGTTTTAATTGCAGGATGTTCACCTTTAGTGAGCTGTTATCTGGTCAAAGATCTTGAGAAGACCAGTGAAGAGCTTGGTTCCAGCTCTCTGTAAGGGTGGTACACCTAGATGTTCCCTTGGAATCAAAGGGAAAAAGAGCAGTTCATTCTGGGTTGCTCACAGCCTGATAGATATGCCAAAATAGTTTGTCAATAGACATCTAAAGGAATGTGGGTATTTCCTGATTTTTTTGAAAGGGATTCTTGTCTTGATAGAAGGATGAAGATTATTCCGAATATAAAGACAAATAACATGAAAGTGAGATCCTGTAGAAGTGAGGAAGGAATAACAGGAGGTGAGATGAGATATAGAAGGTCCAGTGTCTCTGGGAGGCAATACCAGCTTGAGTAGCTCAGGGGGGATTGATGGTCATGCTCTTGATTTTAGAAGGTTTCATCATCATATATCAACAACAGTCAGTACTAGTTTCTGTTTTTAAATGAGCTGTTGACGAAACATTAAGTGTACTCTTATCTGAAAGGTTAATCTAAAATATGTCAGAATAGGGTTTATTTTTTCTCGTTAAACAGCCAGCCCTTTATGAAAGCCTTTTACTCTAACTTGTGAAGGTGATATTGTTTAGTTCACCCTGTAGGGTTTTTCTTGCTGCTTTCTAGTTATCTTTGCTCATGAGTTTATTTTTTGTGAGACAGGTGAAAACTCAGTGTCTTTGGAAATTCCATACCTTGTCAAATTGCTTTGGTACTTGTAAGTAGCTTCAGAAATGAATGATGGAAACTAAAATAGATACAATTGGTAAATCCTTGTTCTGCTGAAAAACTAGGCTGTAAGTTGGCAGCATGTGAGTGCTACTTTACTTGAAACATACAGCAAAACACAGTGATTGTTTTCCGGTGTGTGTAATTCTGAACACCCCTCGTTGGCAGCACCAGATATACTAAATTAACAAAAATCGTAATTTAGGTGCTGTTTTAAGTTCTGTGATGGGTTTCCATTTAATGACCTGGAAGATTTCTTTTTTTCCAGCCTTTTTCTTAAGTAAAATTTCCTTATGTTTGAAATTAGGAAAACTGGGTGTCCTTCAGCTACAAAATGCAGCTTTAAGTTCTCTTCATATGTACTGAATTTTTTGTGCATCTGTACTTGAGGTAAGTTAGTAATTTTTGTGCAAAGCCAGTGAAGAATGAAACCACTGCATTATGACACATTATACGCATAAACCAGAGGATTCCTGGGTTGACACAGCCCTTAAGTGTAGAAAGGAAGGATGCATGAGATATAGCAGGGACTTAGGTCATAGAATCAGAATGGTTTGAGTTGGAAGGGACTTTTAAAGCTCATCCAGTCCAACCTCCCTGCAGTGAGCAGGGACACCTTCAACTAGATTAAGTTGCTCAGAGACCCATGAACATGATACAAGGTCCAAGACGAAGAAAAGTAGTTTTGGGTATTGTGATAATTTGGTGGTGTGGATTTCATTAGCAGAGGGAATAAGTAAATTGTAGACAGGGAAATAGGATAAATAGGGTAGACAATCTAGTCACATAGTAGGTACTGCATATCTCTTGTAACTTCTGCATCGCCTTCTGTCACTTCAGTCTTTTCTCCCTGTCCAAATACAGAATCGTAGAATCCTAGACTGGCTTTAGTTGGAAGGGACCTTAAAACTCATCCAGTTCCAGCCCTCTGCCACAGGCAGGGATACCTTCCACTAGAGCAGGTTGCTCCAAGCCCCATCCAACCTGGCTTTGAGCACTACCAGAGATGGGACAGCCACAGCTTCTCTGGGCACCTTCTGCCAGCACCTCAGCACCCTCACAGTAAAGGAATTTTTTCTCAATACCTCATCTAAATCTCCCCTCTCAGTTTAAAGCCATTCCCCCTTGTCCTGTCCCTACAGGCCCTTTACAAAGTCCTTCTCTGTATTTCTTGTCAGTCCCTTTAGGCACTGGAAACTGCTCTAAGGTTTCTCTGGAGCCTTCTCCTTTCCAGGCTGAACAAGCCCAGTATGAGGGACACAAGACAGTTTTCCAATGTGTGTTTTCAAAGCAGATCTCCCTGGTGTAGCATCCTTCACAGCACTGCAGTGCTTGTGTCTGCACTTACTTCTTAAAGGTCGGAGACTATAATCAGCTAAGTTTAAGGTATGCCATATAAAAGGAAAGTTTTACATGATGCAGTTAGTTGAAGAGGTTTGTTTATCAGGAATTCAGGTAATTTATTTTGTTTCTCTATTGTGTTAACTGTGAGTGAATCTTAATTTTCTTATTTTCAATATGCTCAGGGAAGAGAGAGGGAGCAGATAGCACCGGAGCTGCAAGTAGTCACTGCAAACATGCTGAAAGAAGTGAGTTTTGAGGTTGTTTTTAAAAGAGAAGATAAAATGTTAAACATGAAGCTGTGTGAATGGAGACAGAGATGTTAAGTAAGGAACGGCCAGGGTGGAAGCCATCAAGGGTACCAGGAGCAGAAGTCATCTGGTGTTAATACATACCTAGTGCCTGGTTTTGTAAGGTAGGTCAGCAGCAGAAGCGATGTGTAGAAGTCAGTATGAAGACAACCCTATTGATTTTGCTGCACTATTTAAAGAGCTAGCAGAGTTCCTATCAGAAGAGCAGGAATTTAAGAGCAGATCTAAAGTTATTAACTAAGAAATCTTTTTTTGACTTGTGAGACTAGATTCTGAGCACATTCCTCAGGCTTGTAGTGTTAAACATCTTGTTAATAAGTTTATGCCAAGTGTTGTGCCGAGAGAGGGATCCAGTTTTAGTTCGTACCATCGGAATGTGAGGGCTCCTGTGTGGTCAAATTCATTTTGGAACCTCATCTCAACAGATTAGCTGCAGGTATTACAAAAGCACTTTGGTTATTTTCATTGTCTGGGTGTTACTACACAAAGTAGACAGAATTTTTCAGGCAGAGTGGGGTTTCGAGGAGAAAGCCCTCTGCAAGGTTATAGTTTAGTAAAACTGGAAAGATGATGTTGACATAAAAGGAGCCAGGGCTTTCTCAGAAGGTATGTGTGTGGGGAAGGCAAACAACTAGTTTTGGTGAAGCAGAAGATTGGCACCAATCATTGCAGGAGAAGGACTTCAGTAAGTCCTTAGTGTCTTCTGATGCTTCCTCAGTTCTACTCCCTGGGAACTGCAGCATTGCATTAATTTCTGGTAAATATAAAGGTGTTTAAAAAGAATAGGTTATTTTTCTTTCACTGTCTACAGTGATTATGCTGCGTGACTTGATCTGCACCAGGTAGACCATTACAAATAGTCTTAAGTAATTGCTGTACATTACTACTTGTAGTGAATTTTTAAGAGAGGTAATGCAGTTTTAAAATGTGCTGCTGCTGGAAGACTGAAACTCAAGAGGATCGAAGTGAAAGCAAGAAATTAACTGATTTTTTTTTTTTCACATGAATTGCATACTTGGAATTCCCAACTGTTTCATTTCCTGTCACTGTAAAACTCTGTCTTAAGTCCCAGACCTGCTTCAGATACTAAAAGAAAAGAGCCTTTCCACTTAGAAAGGATCCACATACTGTGTTGAGAAAGAAATACAGTGTGAGAGTATCTTCGGCCCTCAGGGAAGGAGAGGACCAGTGAAAGAGGAGGTACATTTGGGAACTGTTGAAATTCAGTGTGATAACAGGGACTCTTGAAACATTGCCTTGAATAGTGACTGAAATATCAAAGACTTCTTTAAATTGATTTCAAGAACCTTGAGTCAGTTTGAATAGAAGATTGAGCTGAGACAGCTAACTGCTGTAAAGAAAAAGGAGAAAAGAACATTAGAGGCAGACAGGAAGGTGTGGCTGTAAATACATAAATGGAAGAATGCATTAAAATTAGATTTGCTACTAAAAATTGTCTTGTTTGAGCTGTTTTATGCATCCTCTTGAAGTCTAAGTATGTGGGTGATGAGAGAGTTGGGGTTCCATTAAGCATTATGGTCCTCTTGCTGAGCATCTGGAGCAGCTTCCTTTTTTTTTTTTTTCCCTTCTTTCTTAGTGAACCTTTCTCTTGTTCTTCTGACTTCTAGTCAGAGAGAAGGAGGAAGCGATGCCATCTGATTTAATCTCTAGCACCTTCAAGGCTGGGTAGCTTGCAGTGTTCCTTGAAGCAGATTTTAGCATTTCTCTACCTAAGTTCAACCCCTGCTCCTAGCAGTTTCCAGAAGCAAGAAAAAAAATGATCCTACAATGTAGCATCTTTTTCCCTTATAGTAGTTATCTCTTTCCCTTTCAGCAACTTGAAAAATGAACTTGAGTCTTCATGCTGGTTTATCTTACGGTGTAGCCTTTAAAGACAGTGAATTTAGCAGGTGTTGGGTATTTTGGAGGTTACTTGGGTGTGATTTCCACCACATGAATACCCTCCTGGGTATTCCTGTTACTGCTGAACATCCTCAAACTGGAAGAAAACCAAGCTTCATCATGTTCCTTTTTCAGGAAGCAGTGTTCTTCTGTGTTGCTTTGGCCACACAAGGAAGGTGTTTTTTCCAAGTGTGTGTGTTGCAGCTCATTGTTTTGGCTCGCATTATGCTATAGAGGAAACTAAACTCTTCTCTAGGACTTACTAAAATCTGGAACAGTTTTGTAAGCATACCACAAATTTTGCAATTAGAGGATAACTGCAGGGGGATTGCTCTTGTGAGGTTTTCAGAGCATATGTCAGAAAAGCTGAATTCCAGTGGTAGAGTTGTCCTACAGTTTTCTACTTGAATAGTGTTAGGGACCCAATCAAGATACACTTGCTGCTTCCTGTGTTGCGAATTCAGCAGAAGCATCTGCTTGAAAAACAAGTTGCCACTTGTCTTGCAACTGCTGCATGATCAGCCCTTCATCCTTGTTGCTTTGTGGTTCTAGGCTCTGGTTTCAGCACTGCTGAAGGAATTGAGTTGGCCTCTAGCTTTTACAGCCTAAAGTGAAAAGATGTCAAGAACGTTCTGGATGAAAGAATAGCCTTAATGGATGCTTTTGATCGAAAATCCTGTTTCTCCTGCAGGACAAACATACAGAAAATGTTGAGTCCGTAGTTGCATTAAGGTGGTTTGGTTTTTTTTCCCCCATGTTTGGGCCTTCTTGTGGTCATCCTTCTATCATCTAAAGGAATTACCGTCGTTTTCTAGGAATATAGATTTGTTATTGCTCCTGACAGTATAAAGTAGGAGGCAGGGAACTTCATGAATAGGAAGACAAGTTTGCTTTCGATTGTTGTTAGCAAAAGCAAAAAATGGATTTTTTTTTTCTTCATTAAAAAAGATTTTATATTCATCTTTGTATATTATCTCTCTATATATGTTTGAATCTGTGAGTGAATATTTAACAACTAAACGTTACAAATGCACTGTGTTTGGGGGATATGATCGTAAATTGTAATATTTCATAGCTTAAAGATGTGTGCTGCTTGTTTATTTCACTCTGTTAGAACAAGAGGATGAAGAAGCCAGTACTGGATCTCATTTAAAACTTATAGTAGATGCTTTCCTTCAGCAGCTTCCAAACTGTGTCAACAGAGATCTCATAGACAAGGTATAGTTTTCATTTTTATCCACTCTTAAAGATAATGCTGGATCAAATAGATTGGAAGTAAAAATTTGAAGCTTTTGAATCTATCAGGAGCTGGACTATATCTAAGGTAATCACTTTGGAGGAAACCTTTTTTTTTCCCCCTCCTTTAATCAGTAATTGCCAAAACACCATGTGATACTGATTTTGTCTCCCTGTTTTCTTATGTGTTAGTTTGTTTTAGAAATAGACTTGGCTTTTTCCTCCTGTTCCTCTCTGACAAATCACTCCCCATCTTCCTAAAGCTGCTTTCTTCCTTGCATTGATCCAAAGAATCAACTGGACTTCTTTTGAAGTTATGTCAGTTCTAGACAAAAAGGAAAACTTCTCTTTATGGCCGTTCATAAAGCAGCTGCATGTAACAGGAATATCTCTGTAAAGATGCTTTTGAAAAGCATGCTGTATTACTTTAAATAAAAACACACTGCAGTAAAGGTGAAGTGTTCCATTGACTTTCCTCTTTACAGGCAGCAATGGATTTTTGCATGAATATGAATACAAAAGCCAACAGAAGAAAACTTGTACGAGCACTTTTCATAGTTCCTAGGCAAAGGTAAGAACTGAAGGAGAGTAAGATGGATCCACCCTTTGGTTATTTAACATATATATGTATATGATTTTTAACCGGTTAAGTTACTGAAAGCCAGTGTGTATTCCAAGTTGCATTTGTTCATTTCTGAGGTGCACTTCAGGAATGATTTATGCATTAATGATCAAGCAATTCCCCACAGTATTTTGCCATAGCAATGTAAATTTTCTTTAATAATTTCTTTTTTTAAATATTAGTTTCTGTCTTCTGATACTTGTGCGTTTAGAGTGGATCTTTTCATGACACTTTTTTTTTTTTAACCATGAAAGCAACAGCAAAACTTACCTTGTAGCAAAGGAGGATGTATTTTGTTCAGGAGAACTTGCACTTATTTTGTGTAAGAACCTGTGAATAGAGCACAGTGTAGTTCAGGAAGCAGGATTTCTTGTGATATGTTAATTCTGATATATTACATAGCTATTATATGTATCTTCTAGAATATGTATTTTGTATCTTGTATCTTCTGGAGCAGAGCTGGTTCTAGGCCAGCCAGTTTAGAGAAAGCAAGTATAAAAGCTGGAGCCTGGCCTCTTCTGTCCATGTAGATCTGTCCATGTAGAGTTTTGCTATTTCTCCTTGTCTCTCCTTGTGTGAGGTCCCTACGCACAGAAGAAGAGCTTTGCTTACAAAAATGAGTGCAAATATTAAAATGAAACTTCTAAATTCATTGGAAGAATAATGTATTTTTTTCCGTTCTGGTAAACTTGTACCTTAAAGAAGCGCAATTTAAATAGGTGCAATTATGAGGGAGTCGCTTTTCTTGCTCCACCTCACCCTCTTTCTCCTGAGAGGTTGTTTTGATGCTGCTTTTAGTTTCAGTGTTTCATCATCATCTTGGACTTCCTGTTAAGGGTTCACACCACTTTGATTCCATTCCTTTTAACACTGGGAGGGGATGTGTGTGGAAATACAGTTTGAGTGTCTGTGTTGTCTCAAGGCTTGTGTAGAAAACCGTTTTGAATAAACAGGCTCTGGTGTTTTGTTTTTATTACTTGTAATCACTTCTTGCACTGTGTTTTCAACTTTAATTCTAGCTTATTTCTACATCCTATCTGTAATAAGCATCTGCTGTGCTAATAACCTTGCTCTCTTTGCTGGATATAAACCAGTGGTTTGTTTGCTGACTATATGCATTAACCTGACTCTATGTTGATACTAGCTTTTGCAACTGGAAGTGTACATAATCTTTCTCTTTATGTATTCTTTTCTCTAAAAATTACGGTTTTGACACCTCAGTCTTTGGAGACTTTGACAGAGGCCTGATTGTGCTCAGAGTATGAGTTACTGACAGAGGAGGTAGGGAGTTGAGTATCTTCTGTGTTAGAGGAAACAAGGTCTTCTTCATTCCTATTTTATGATATAGAGGAAATACTAGCAGGCTGATAAATAGAAATGTTAATCATGAAATGCATCAGAACTCAATTTAAGAACATTTTTCATAGCTTAGGACATCTACAGTTCTGTAGGAACTCAGACTAGTATAGATGGTGTGGTTGGCTCAAGGAGCTGCTGTCTTTGTGACAGTTCTGTTCCCTAATAGTTGGAACTAATGCTGAAGTAAATGGCTCAGCTGATTGCTCATGGTTGTTCTTATAAATGTTAATTATTACTATTAAGAAATATGAATATTTCATGTACAATTCTATTTTTAATATCTTTTTCTGCTGTCTGCTCTGTGACCTGCTGGGCTAGTAAATACTTCAGCTTCCAGCTGTAAGATCTTAAGTTCAGTTGTATATATCTGCCTCTTCTCATGTCTGCAGTAGTGGTGCCCATCTGTGGGCTACTAAGCAGGAGAAACAGGATGTTGACTGAGCTTCTTGTCTGGAGCCACAAACAGCTGCAAGGGAAGTACCAGCTGAATTGCCCATAGATGCACATGATTTTAAAGGGCAATCTATCCTAATATTTACATTAGCTTTATTTCTGCGGTTGGTAAAGGAGCAGGTCTGCTTTCTGTCTTGAAATCACCATTTATAATCCTTGTAGGAAAAACTCCAGGTGTGTATTTGGCACATGGTACTAATGGTTGCTATAAAATGCTACAAATTGATTTAGAAAATTATAAAACACTGCTTCTAAGCTTTGTATGCTCTGCATTAAGTATGGTTTTGCTTTGTGTATCTCTTCACTGAGCCGTAATGATACGCCTTTGCCTTCCATTATTGTTGTTGCATCCTAGTTTTTACTGTGAATTCCAGTAGGCTCTGCAGTCTTTCTCCAGGATACCAAAGGAGAAGAAAGCTTTTTGTGGTTATGTTGTTTAGGAGGTTTTTCGGGGCTTCTTTTGCAAAAGGTTCAGAGGAACAGCATCCTTACAGGATGTACATAAAGCAGTTTATTTTTCAAAAGCATTTAGACTCCAAGCACATCAGATAATGCTATTGAAATCTAGGTAGTATGTTATCAGCCATAATAAGGTATTTCAATAAGAGAGTAAGCTCTGTTTCTTCTCCTGAGAGATCAGTTTTAGGAAATGTGCAGGCACAACAATTCTACCAAGTACAAAACTGGTTTTGTGCTAGAGGAATGATACAGACACTGTGAAGTCAAAGTTATCATGTAGTATTGCAGTAGAGTTTCTTGTTCTCACTAAAGTTTTATTGATTGGGACAAATACAGAGAGAGAAAACTTAATTTGATAAAAGAGGATGTTTTTTTCCTCAACTAACTGTGAATTAGAATAGAACATCATTGCACTGCTGTGCTGAATAGTTACGAATGGGTCGCATTTACATTTTCAGCTGTGATTTGAACCTCTAATTCAACAGAACAGAAGGCCTTTTAAAAAGATTTCTTTTCAGTGCTTGCATACAAGTGGCTTTCAGGTTTGCACTGGAGGATTGGTTTAATACTAAATATTTACCTTTTAATTCAGAACTATATAGTTTGCACTAAAGTGACAGCACAGTGATTTAACCCACACTGCTCACGGATTTAAGGCATTTATGTATACTTCTTTGCTTACGAACTGTATTATCTTCCTGTACGGATACACATGGATCTGTTTAGCTGCATACTGCCATTTTGCAGTGTAAAATCTCTTTTTATGCCTTAACTTCTAAACAATTCTAAACAAGTGCTAAACAGCAGATAGGAGCTGTTGTGGCTTCTGATTTTTTTTTTTTTGCCATGCCCATTTATGGTGATCTGCAAAGTTGCACATTTACTAAGAGATCTGTTGTTCATCATACAGAATGTTTTAGCATTATCATTGGTTGTTCTTAATTCAGAAGTTAGCTACTGCTTAAGTGCTTAAATAGTTCTGAGCATTTTAACTCAGAAGTCGTAAGCCCCCTTTCAGCTCTCTATCCTGAGAATAGGATAAAGTCCTTTTTGTTCAATTGAACTTGACTTGTCAGTGTTTTAGTGGCCTGTCTCATTCAATGATAAAATTGAGAGATGTGCTTGAGATCAAGTAGTTCATGCCACAGCTAAGAAACAAGTGGTAGCACACCACTTCCACAACGTCCTTCTCACTGAGCAGCGTTGGTGGCAGTTTGTACCTGTTCAAGCCCAGTGAATGCACTGCATTTGTCTGGATTTAGATTTGCTTGTGAGGCAGGAGTTCTTTCTCCATTACCTCATTCTTTAAGCTGTCTTTCTGGTAGAATCCCATTTAATAAATGTCCACGATGCCGCTTTCACTCTTAGGTATAAAATTTTGGATGAACCCATGCTAGAGAGTTTGCAGCTAGGACTTTAATTGAGCAAAGTTTTGGAGTTTGGGTTGTAAAAGATGTGCTCTTAAGTATTTCACTGAAGTGCAGTCCATGTGATCCAGAGATCCAGAACCGACTAGATTACAGTCCAAGGCATATGGTCAAAATGGCAATGGTCCGAAGTAATGTTCTTTTACTATAGTAGCTTACTGACGCTAGGTCTTGCTTCATAACATAGAAGGACAGGAAGAGAAAGCAACACTGTGGGGTTTGTGGTCATCCTAGTTAATTTCTGCCCAACTTCTCAAGAAAAAGAAATGCTTTTGGGGAAAACAGAAAGCGTGCGTTAGCCTTAATGAAGGTACCAGTAGATGGTGCCACTGATACTGCAATCTCCACTTCCGAACGGGAATTTTTGTCTCCCCTGTGAAGGGGAATGGATTCCATTTCTGATTGCCAATTTCACAGTAATTGACCCAAGGCTTTTCCTTATTATATTTCACCTATTTCAAAACACCCAATCTTAGCATTCATCCCCATGAAGAAACCTTTTGTGTTCTGTGAGGGAATAACAGCAATGTGCTCTAAGACTTTAATTTCCCCCCGGGTATATTCAGTTTACAGAGATGAAATTATTAGCTCTCAGAAGGCAGGTACTAGTTCAGCATAAAGCTTTCTGCTACTTGTCTTAAAAGAGGTGCTGTGCAGAAATCCCCTCCTTTCAGCCCAAGTCCTTTCTCTTGTTCAGCTTTTGTTTGTGTGTGAAGTAATGAGACTTTCACTTCTGTGAGAGTTAATGGCTAAATGCTTAATAACATCGCAGTAATTTGCTCTGGCTAGTCATCCTTGACTCTGTGTTCCAACAGGCTTGAAAAATGTAAATACTGCTTCAGTTAACGATTAAAAGGAGAGAATGAAAAAGGTTAAATAGGTAACTGACATACCTATAATGTTTCACCAGGAGTTTTAGGGATTACGAGGAGGCTGCTTACCTCTGCCTCTTTCAGGCAGTATATTCTGATGCTTCTGATCCACAAATTAAATACATAATTAGCCCTCTTGCTATGAGTGGATATTACAGATCTTGGAAATCTGCTCTAGTGGCATAGCTGTAGAAAGGAGAAGGGAGGCAATTGTGTATGCTTTGGGTTTGACTTCATGATTTTCTGGTTTTACTTTGTGCCAGAGCAAGATGTATTTAAATCTAAAATCTGTGCTTTTAAATTTCTTCTTTTCCTTTTTTCTTTTTCATTTCTTTTCCCTAGCAGTAAGGAAAACCTGAACCCTTCATAAAGTGTAAATTCCAGATCCATTTTCCCTTACAGTCAATGCAGTCAATTTCTCACTTGTAGCGTGCAAATTTAAGATGTTTTTCTCCACTTAAAACTTGTTCTATGGTTCATCTATTAGCAGCGTTTACTTATGTTCTCAAGGTAAACGAAAAATACCTTCTTCAATTTGTTAATTGCTATTATAAGGCCTCAGAGGGCAGTTGGTTTCTCCGCATTTAAAAGCGATACCTGCACATTTATGCAAAGCAGTTGTATTATATTCTGTGTCCTGTTACATGATGCCACAAACCAGGTTTAAGGGCATTTATCCCATTTTTACAACCAAATAGTCTTTAATGGAAAGAAACAAAGTATAACCTAAGGAGAACACAAATTGCCTTCCAAAATTCCCTAAGAGAAACATGACACTGTGAAATGGGTATGAAGGCATGTGATCAAGCAAGGAGGAAAGAAAATAAGGAAAGTTCTATAGAAAACTTTGAGATATTACAGTTTGTGGGAGAACCAACTGAGGTTTGGGGCAAAGGGTTGCCACAACACCTCTGCTGAGCTTTGGTTTATGTAATAACTACTACATTCACTTGGAAGTTCACAGCCTTAAAAATAAAGATGTTCTTACCTTCCTGGTTATGCCTGTTGATACTCAGAGAAGAGAAATAAAAGCAGTGACAAATAGAGTCATTTTTAAGAACTTTTCATTTTGCTTATTGAGAGGCATCAGGATTCTTTGTATCTGGTAATTTCTTAAAGGTCAAATTCCATAGCTGAGATGGTGTTTGGTATTTCACCCAAGGCAGTAGTTTTAAAAGGAAATGAGCTGTGAAGGATTCCAGTAGGATGGGGTAACATACCTTCTTATATTGCTGTTTTTAAATGGTACTGCAGTTGGAAGTATGAGCCCATAAAATTGCATGTAGTAGTAGTTCTGTTGGTGTATGCACATTCATTCCTTTCACATATAAAATTGTAACCATACTTACAGACATAAATACATTTTTGTCTATGAATTGCTTGTCTACTCTATCATCTCCCCTGTTGCAGGTTGGATTTGCTGCCGTTTTACGCAAGACTGGTTGCTACATTGCATCCGTGTATGTCTGACGTAGCAGAGGATCTTTGTTCCATGCTGAAAGGGGACTTCAGATTTCATGTATGTTTTGTTGATTCAGTGGTTTGCATTCAGATTAACCAATCTGATAATAGTCATCCTTTGGGGAATAAAGTTTGATATTATGTAGATGCTAATTTTGAAATTCAGTGAATATTTTTCTATCATCCACGTGGATTTGTTCTCAAATACTACATTTGTATTTTTTAAAACAAAATTGTTTTACAATTTACCATGTGTATTTGTGTATCTGTATTAAATGGGCTGTAGAACAGCTAAGCCAAATTGCAAAAATTAAACTGTGCTCCAACTGTGTTAAGTTTTCTGTAAATTAATAACTTGCATTTAAAATGAGAATTGACCTATTCTAACAACACTTTCCCCGCTACAAGGTTACTGCTGTAATCTAGTGCTTTCTATTGTAATGTAGTGGTTTAAGTCAGTTATTTTTTACTCTTTTCATCAACCAAAATTTTCCTGACAAATATGTTTTCAGTGTTGTTTCTTTCATTTTGTTCTAGGTTTATTAATGAAATTGGTTATGGTGCACAGTGATGATTCCTTCACTGGTGTCCAAGTTTCATGCGATATTTTTATGCCATATAAAACTTGGAAACCAGTGAAGGAGTCATCACTGTGGTTGATTTTCTTTCTAATATTGACATTTAGAATGTGTATAAATTGCTCTTAGTTGAAGACTTATTTAAGTCTAACTATCTGAAATTAACTGTTTGTACTCAGGAAAAGCTATTTCTTTTGGGGAGAAATACAGGTTTGCATTTTGCAGGTTATGTTTAGACATAGATTTTTACATTGATAATGAAATTATACTGGATATCAGTAATTTTAAAAGAAAAAAAAAAGTGGGGTAGAGTGTAATCTGCACATTATTAAACCGAACTTGAAAAGCTGTCAGTGTTTAATATTTCCTTAGGGACTAGGTGGTCCTATTCATTTAGAAACTACTTAATGATTCTAAAAATACAGAATCTAGAGTACATGACTACTACTTCATTGTGGTAAAGGGGGTTGGCCAGGTTGATGTGTGGTGGGTGGTTTTGGGGGGGGAGGGGAGGGATGGGGAAAGAAATTGGAAAGCTTCTGAAGAAACAAGGTTGTAGAGAGACTTTTAGGAAACCTGGTGATAGCTAATAGGTGGAGCATAAGGAGCTAAACAAATACCAAACATTGCCTAATTCCTAAGCTATTAGACACATTTATGTTGAAGTAAATTCTAGGAGGTGGGTATTTTTAAGAGCCTACGTTCAAAGACATTCTTTTTTTAGGTAAGAAAAAAGGACCAGATCAACATTGAAACAAAGAATAAAACTGTGAGATTCATTGGTGAGCTTACCAAGTTTAAGATGTTCTCCAAAAACGATACTCTCCACTGCCTAAAGGTTAGTTTTGTAATTGTAGAAACATTGCTACTTACTCATCTGCTATGCATTGCAAAGATTTCATATATATTTCAAAGAACATACAATAAAAGGAAGGCAGTAGGAGTGGAAAGCTTTTCAGTGATGCAAGAAGAGGCTTATATGCCATTTTAGCAGGTGCTTTTGCTCATTGAAGAACAAGCCAAACCTGTGGAAAGCATTAATCTTCAGGCATATCATCTCAGTTTGCATGCTGATAAACATTCAGACTTGTCTTTGAGGTCAAGTCCCAGATTAAAAATGGGTTTTAAAAGGTAAAAGCATGTTTTATAAAGGTGGTTGAAGACTTACAGGGGTTAAGATCACTTCCTGTGGGGATAGGTTCTGTTTGTTGACTCAGGTATCAAAGCTGAATTCTTAGAGATTATCTGATTATCTTTCTTTTTTTCTCCCATCTATAAAATATTGGAAGTGCAAAGCCCTGTTAATTTTCAGCTGCTGCTTAACTTAATGCGGTTAAATTTAGATGTGCGTTGAGGTTATTGTGTCCTTGTACATTATTATTTGGTGGTTTTCCAGTCTAGCAACAGGAATTTTAAAGCAGATGTGACAGAGTAGGAAGGGGTATAAGGAAGATTATAAGAGTTTGTTTCAATATCGTAGTCTCTTCATGCTAGGCTTAGGACGCATCCTGTTTTTCTGGTTTCTGGAGCCTTAGTTTGGGTTCTAGGCTGTTCTTATAATACTTTTTTAATGAGAAATATTTTTAATTTTGTTAACATCTGATCAGTGAAATCAATTTGCATCTTTTTTTTTTCTTAAAGAACATGGAACATCACAGTAGTGTACTGTCCGGTAGATTTAACTTGTTGTTTTCTGCAGTTGAAAAGATGTTTAACATGCTGTATTTTTATATAAATATTTACCAGATGCTTCTGTCAGACTTTTCTCATCACCATATTGAAATGGCATGTACTCTGCTGGAAACCTGTGGAAGATTCCTCTTCAGATCACCAGAATCTCACTTAAGAACCAGTGTTCTTCTGGTAAGAGAAAACCTGTTGTCTTATGGGGTGGGGTGTCATGCACCAAATTAAACCATTGATTAGTTTGATTTTCTGGCTTTGTGATGTGGCCTCACCATAATGATGATTGTGATTAGCATCTCAATTGTCAGTTACAACATTCAAGCACAGTAAATGAAAACTTGCATTAGGTTTTATCTTGAATGCTCAGGGAGGATAAAGTTCTTGATACTTTAATAAAAACAGAGACAAGTATGGGAAGACAATGAACCTGTTATCCTGAAATCTCACCTCCTCATTGTGGAATGATGGACTGGTGTTACCTGTGTTCAAGTCCTAGGCTACTTTGGTGCCATCAGGCTTTTTGTAATCTTGTGGACTTGTATCGTCTTGCTGTTTACAGCCTCTCCAGGGTTGTCTCAGCTCTGAGATTGCACCTCCTGTGAGAATACCTATTTGAAAGTATTCTGGAGAGCTCCAGTTGACCTATAAATCTGTTCACGACTTAAAAGAAAATATAAAGAATTAAATTTCTGAAGCAAAAGGCTTTGCTTTTGAACTACAAATAATTTGGAGGTAGAGCAAAACCAGAGGATGAGATTGAAAGAATCTAATAGCTGTACCTGAACATGCCTGAAATGCTATTTGAGAGGAAAAATGGTAGTGAATGGAGCTAGAGACAAGATATTTCAACTCAAGGTGAAGACAGCTGTGAAAGAGGTGGTTTCTGTGGCCTGTGTAGTGATCTAGGGTTCTGAATTTGAAGGAGAAATTTATGAAGACACTATAGAAATAGCTTGTAGAAGTAGAGCTCGGTAATTAAGGTAAGAGTAGAAGTGGTATCTGTAAGTCTAGATTCAAAAATAACAAGGGTTATCTTTGGGTCTTTTTTAGTGTATGAGCCCTGGATAACATGTTTACTGTCTTGAGACTATCCTAAAACTTGTGTCCAAGGCAGGAGACCAATAGGCTGAGAGACTGAGTCCAATATGGTTGAAGAAATCCTTCAAACATGGATACTAGCAATAGGAAATGGCATTAGATTAAAAGCAGCTTAAGCAGATACAGACCAACTAATAGACCGTGTTACTGTATTAGGAGCCTGACTGGATGTTTTAATGTTCCCTTCAAATTTGTGTACTGCAGGAAGATTAGAGATGCTCATCTGCAAGTAAAGAAAGTAGTCTGTGTGTTTGGGGGAGAAGGTGGAGAGAGTTTGCCCTTCTGGAAGGGAGCGCAGGGAGCAGTTTAAATGTTTAGAATCTCTTCCTGAAAAACAGAGCTCGTAACCTGTGAAATATCACTGTCTCTGCTGTATTTATCTGCCTTCTTACCAAAGCACACACTTACTCTTGACAGGTCTTTCTCTTGAATCTGTAGTCTTTCTTCGCATGCTCTAGTTAATGGAGAAGCAGTTGTTACGCATTTGGTTACGTTGTTGTACAATTTCTTCCCCTCAAAATGCTGTTTGTTTCTGAATCTCTTTGAGTGTAGTACATTTGCTGTGGTGGTTTAGTCACAAGAGGTGGGCAAACTAACTGCAAGTTCTTGGCTCATGCTTTTTGTTGCAGTGTACCTTGTGTCTTGAAAGGTTTGAATGTCTCAATTTCCTAAAGATTTGCCAGCTGATGGGTTTTATTGTTAAATATGTTGCTTTCCATAACCAAGTATTTTTCCCTTGAAAACACTGTTCCAGTATCTTTAAAAGACAGTTTACCCATTGCTGCCGTGTTTTTTGGTAGTTGTTAAAACTTCTTAGAAGTCAGGGGAAATGAAGTACCTTTATCGAAGCTGCCTTTTGTAACTGACTGCTTTTGGTTCTATGCACTACAAAACCACTGATCACTGTATTTCTGAAACCTGCTGGATGAGCACTACACGTGATTTAACTGTGAAGTGCAAGAGAAACCACAAACACTGTTTTAGTAACTCCTAAAACTTCACACGGTTTTGTATAAGTTTTTTCTTATGCACTGAGGAACCAGGAGAAGAGAGATGGCACATAAGTTTGGAATATCTATTGATTAAGATGTAAAATTGGCTGCGTAGATTTATATTCTGCAGACATCTTAATAGCTACATCTTCTAATATTGCCCTACAAAACCAATAGTTATTAATTTTGACTTAAATAGTCTTACACCAATTGGATCATAGTCTTATGGTTCCAGTTAGTGTGAACTGTAGAAGCTAATTAGGATCTTGTGGTAAAAATCTGAGTAAATGTAAAGCTGATCTTACTAATGACTCTTACAGGTAGGATTAAGGCCTGTTGATCTTCCAAATAATTATTTGTCATAATACATACTGATGGTGTAGTATGTAATAAGATGCCAAGCAGGCTCTTTGTCTCCTATTAGAGACAATACTGCTTTTTCTGTTATGGAAGAAAGCTAAGAATTTATTTTAAAAGTAATTAAGGGAAATTAAGTAGTAAAGCAGTGCTGTGAGAGTGCTTCAAACTTAGCAGGAAAGAAACATTTAATGAACACATTCTGGTTTTGCAGAGCTGCTGCTATGTTTTGCAATGATTTAACGATTCTTTCATCAGAGTGATGCTGTTTGTTAATCATTCTTCCTGATAAGCTTTTGGCACTTGGTGTCCTTCATATAATTTAAAATGTTATTGTAAAATTCACTTGACTTTAGAATTCGTCTGTTGATAAATGGATTATGTGAATTAACTGGTGCTTTGGAAGGAAGAACAGCATTATCTTGACCTACATTTCTGTAATGTAATCGTGTCAAAATATCAAATTCTTATGCTGTTGTGGTCTTGTTAATACAAAACCTGCAAATCTTCTTTTAAGAGCCTTCTGATGCATTTTGAATCCTTTAACTTACACAGTTGCATGAAATTGTCTTTTTAGAGCAAGACCATTTGTATTTATAAACATAGAGTAAGTACTCCAGCTCCATGGTGGCTCATTTCTCAGGGTGACTCTTTTTATGGGAGGAGTTGAAACTGGGAGAACATAGTTTGTACAGACGGAGGCTGTGACAGAGTCTTTGTGGTTAGAATGAGACTGTTAATTCACTGTAACAGTAGTGTGCTTCCAAGAAACTTAAAATTGTGATTTCTGAACTGCTGGGACATGTAGCAGGGTAGTAAAAGGGAAAAGGAGCTGAGCAACTTCAGTAGCTTATTGCAGTCTAATAACTGAAATGTCAAAAAGCCCAATTCAGAAAAGCATTTCAGCATGACTGACATTATTTTTTTTGTTGCTGCTTTGTAAAAAGAGAGATTTTGTTACTCGTCAAGAAAAAACAAACCAAACCAACAAACCATTTAACTTGGACTTTTCAATGTTGTTTGTGATCTCTTTTTGGCAAAGGAAAATCAGAAACCTAATCTTCAAATGTAATGCTTTTCCTTTGTGAATCTTCATTTCAGCCTAGTAAAATGAAGACCCAAAGTTATTAAAGGTTAAAGTGCTTTAGACTGCAAATCTTGCCTTTTTTTTTTTTCTTCTGTAATGAGTCAAGGTTCTTGTTTTTCTAGCCAGTGTATTGCTATGGTTTCTCTTTCCTGCCTCTCCATCTGACCTGATGCCTTAAGTGAAAAAGGTTTGAATACACACAGTTGTTTAAAATGTTGATGATTATTAGTGGAGGTTAAGACTAATACCAATACCATCTACTTAGAGTTAGGATACATACTCGAGACTGCTCAAAAAATTATAAATAACAGTGATTTTGAGTCTTGGGGTGTAGTGCATGTTGTCTCTTCTGTGAAGAAATGTAATTATAACCCATTATTTACAACATAACATGCAGCTTCTTTTAACAGGCAAATATACAAATTATGTAGTTTTAGGAAGGGGTAGGTTTTATTTGCAAGCCCTTTTGCCATATTATCTGTTATGCTTTACTGTGCTCCACTTAATTTTTGTAGTTTATAGTAAAACATGATAAATGTCACTAAGGTAACAAAGATGTATTTTTCTCCTGATGCATCTAGAAAAGGTCTATAATTTAAAGGCAATATTAACATATATGACACAGTGAGCTTTTGGTACTGTCTACTGTAAGTGCTGTGGTTTATTCCCCCCCACATCAAACAATTTATGTACTCAACTGTTAAGTGCCATGCATCTGTTAAGCACCTGTAGGTAAGCTCACTACTACTTGACAGAAATTTGCCATTTGGAAAGGAACAGGCTCAGTTAAGGAATTAAGGGGGAGGCCATTTGTGTCATGGAAAAGGTTAAAATGAAGTGCCTTAGGGTTGGTATCAGATTGAGACCTTCCTGGCAATAGTTTCATACCATCTAGGATGAAAATGATGTTATTTGTTGGGTTACTGTGCTACACAAAACTGTTCTTCCTTATGCATTAACAGCTGAAGCTCGAGGTTCAGAAGCTTTTTGAGTAACATTTACGTTTCAGTTGAACCAAACCACTGCCATGTAAAAAAAACTTTGAATTATTCAAGTTGAGTGGAAAGTCCACCAGCATGAAAAATTGTGCTGCTTTACCAGTGATCAAAGAAGGTTTAGACTCTTATACATTCATGCAGTGCAGTAAACTCATGTAATCCCAACATTGATGTGCAGTGATAAAACAGTACTTCTGTGTTAGTTTTGCTCATCGGTTTGATGCTGTAATTTACTGTGTAGCCAACCTCTATTAAAGTCCAAACCCCTGCAGTTTCTTTTCCTGTTCAATCACCTTAGAGTGATTTAGAATATATGGGATCATATGATGTACATAAAATTTTAATGCAACTTACAAAATTATATAAATACACACAAATGCATGTAAAAAATTCTTTTATAATTGAGTTAAGCTCATCGTCATTTTTTACTGTAAGAATCAGCAGCTTAGAACTGCTACTTTAGTTTGTAGAACTTTTAGATACAAGACAATTTTAAACCCCACAAAATAAGAAAGTGCGTATCCAAAATGAAGTATGGAGGAGAGATTGTATTCTGTGAGGGAAGCTAGGTCAATCCTGACAATGAAGCACAGTAATTAATGTTGATGTAGTAACCTTTTACTTGTCTGATGTTTTTCCTGAAATGCTGGTTTTCTTGCAGTCTGTTCTGCTTCGGTAAACAGCAACAATGAAGCATGTAATAAGGGAAATGCCATTGCCTTAAACACCGAAAATTCATGTTGAAACAAAGCCATGAACTCTCTGGAGTTGCATGCTGATGTAAAGAGTAGATTGCCACTCTTGTGATGATTCATTGTGCTTGTGTCAAGACATCAGGATTTCAGCTGTTTCAGTTAAATAAAATCCTGGTTTGAACAGAGTTGCCCATAATCTCATTAACCATTTATCTAAACAGTAACACTTAGATTTCAAGTTAAACTTTAAATACTTTTCTGGAACCTTTTTCACCACAGGTGAACCATTATAAAAACAGGGATTGTAAAGAAAAATTACCTTGGAAACAGCAACACAGAACCATATGCTTTGTCTTTTCTTCTCTCTACTCAAGTTTTTAACTTCCTTTTCTCCAGCCTTTTGTGTTTCCTTTGTCCCAGATGTAACTGTAAAAACCTTTGGCTTGAAAATGTAGTATGACATCTTTATT
Source organism: Psittacus erithacus (assembly GCA_009867235.2). Taxonomy (NCBI): domain Eukaryota; kingdom Metazoa; phylum Chordata; class Aves; order Psittaciformes; family Psittacidae; genus Psittacus; species Psittacus erithacus. The sequence continues at coordinate 13,542 of WYDI02021860.1, read as the reverse complement.
ATAAAATGATCATTTATATTTATTTCCAGGAGCAAATGATGAGAAAGAAACAAGCAATGCATCTTGATGCACGCTATGTTACAATGGTAGAAAATGCCTATTACTACTGTAACCCTCCTCCAGCTGAAAAAACTGTGAAGAAAAAGCGTCCTCCTTTGCAAGAATATATTCGTAAGCTCCTTTACAAGGATCTCTCCAAGGTCACCACAGAGAAGGTAAATCCTTTTGAAATCTTTGGTACAGATTTTACTGGAAATGATGTAGTACTAATTTCTGAAGGGTTATCAGGTTTAATTGTAAGGGAGAGGGATCATTTTTGTATCCCTGATAGTCAAGATAGTGTCATTTATTTTAATGCACAGAAGCTCCAGTCATGGACCTGCATTTGCCAGAGCATTTAGTGCTGAATAAAGAGAATGAAATGAGAGTCTTGTGCTGAGTATCTTGTGCTCATAGTAAAGAGACAAGACTATAGTTAAATCCTGTAAAAGCAAGCCAATTATGGAATAGATTTGAACAGTTTGATTAGTAGCTAGAGGACAGCAATTGGGTTTCATGTATAAAGTTTTCTGTAGCTACTGCAGATCTGGAAGATGCTTGACAAAGAGAATGAGGTTGTTTGCAGGTGCTTACAGGGATTTCATCCCAACAGTGAGAGACTGGGAACGACACTGAGTGTTTTCATGTTTGGCTTGCTGCATTAAGCTTGTCTTAAAACTTTGTTTAGGTCCTGAGACAGATGCGCAAGTTGCCTTGGCAGGACACAGAAGTAAAAGACTATGTTATATGCTGCATGATCAACATCTGGAATGTGAAATATAATAGCATTCACTGTGTAGCCAACCTCTTAGCAGGGTTGGTCCTTTATCAGGAAGATGTTGGAATTCATGTGGTGGATGGAGTGCTAGAGGATATTCGACTAGGAATGGAGGTAACCAACCAACATTCTCAATAAGCTGTACTTATGTTGAAAGGAAAAGAGTAAAACAACCTTGCTTAAAGAAGGGAATCCTTGGATTTTGGATTTTTATCTGATTTTTCTACCTCAGTTGTTTACTTTATGTAGGTTAGTTTAAATTAAAACACCCACCCCCCAAAACCCCAATAGATAGTTTTGCCTTCCCTTATCATAGTAGGGGCATACAATTTATTCTTCAGTGTGGTCAGATTCATGCAACTTCATTTAACTTTAGAGACTATTCCGTATTTTGATAGATGTTATGAGAATTATCTGGACAATGAAAAATCATCACAGGTTTAAGAGTTTATGCTAAATGTATTTCAACTTGATAATAGCTACAGGTTGCCCTGCTTTCATATCTACTTTTTGGGTGAAGTATGTAGCCATAAATAACCAACTTTTATTATAACGAATTCTGTCAAATTTTCTATACTGCTTTTTTCTTTACCAAGCAACAAACCTTTTACAAAGATTCTCTTGTGTCTGCATGATAAAGTGAATTTTTTATCCCTTTTTTGATAAAGGTGAACCAGCCAAAGTTTAACCAGCGGCGGATCAGTAGTGCCAAGTTCTTGGGAGAACTTTATAACTATCGAATGGTGGAATCAGCTGTAATATTTCGAACTCTCTATTCTTTCACATCATTTGGTGTGAATCCTGATGGCAGTCCTAGCCCACTGGACCCTCCAGAGCACCTTTTCAGAATCAGACTAGTGTGTACTATCCTCGATACTTGTGGGCAGTATTTTGACAGAGGATCCAGCAAACGAAAACTTGATTGCTTCCTTGTATATTTTCAGGTATTCTAAACTAAATTTTATATAGTTCTGTATATTTCTTAAAGAAGCTAATGTAATGTAATGTTATGCATTTTCTCATTGCTCTCTAGCACTATAATTTTCTGAATCCTGTCTGTCTGATAGCAGTTTTCTTTTTAAGTGATGTATATGTTCAGGTATATGTAGATGTTGTTCCAACAAACTTGCGGAGCACTGGGGTAGCAATTGATTCACTGAAGGGTTTAGGTTCCCCCTTTCCTGGGGTCTCAGCAATGGGAAGAATGGGCTGAAACCTGAGTTCCAGCAAAGGTAAGTAACAAGTCTTCTAGTTGGGATGGAGAAGCTCCATGCAACAAAATAGCCTGGCACTGACTACTTAAGAAGCAGCTTTGCAGGAATGGAACTGGGACTCCTGAACTGTATGAACATGACATTAAGTTCTGTGCCATTAGTGCAAAAGCAAGTGCCTTGGGGAGAATTAATTTTCTTGAAAATTGAACTGAAAGCTGGCTGATGAAGTGCTCATCTCTCATAGAAAGGACCTGCACTTAGAAGGCACATACTTTTCAGTGGTTTTTTTTTTTTTTGCTTAGTTTTCATACTTCTAACAGTTGTTATGATACAAAGAGCATATTCTTCATTTATGATACCCAGTGTTTAGTGATATCAAAATATCTAACAGTTGTATGAAATAGGAAAACAGTGATGTAAAGTCTTTTGCATTTCCTATTGTACAAACATGGCCAGGCATTGCAAACTTCCTAAGTTAGTTTATAAATGCCAGTGTGGATGTAATTTATTTGAATATTTTGTATTCTAGCGGTATGTTTGGTGGAAAAAAAGTCTGGATGTTTGGACAAAAGACCACCCATTTCCTATAGACATAGACTATATGATCAGTGATACACTGGAACTGCTGAGACCAAAGATAAAGCTCTGCAATTCTCTGGAAGAAGCTGTCAGACAGGTGCAGGATTTGGAACGAGAATTCTTAATAAAATTAGGTAAGAAAACGTGCAGAGGAAAGGAGGCCTTTTTTACTGTTCCTGTATTAAGGTTCTTTTGTATTATGATGACTGTTGTTCTCATATGATCTTTGTATTCTCGTGACATAGTTTTCCAGCTTCTTTGCATTTTTCTGATCACCATAGAGATCATATAGAACCATAACTCTAAAGTGATTGAATGTTCAAGAAGTCATCAATATGAATACTATTAATATAGAAGTATATAATGTATATATATAGTATACATGTAATACAGTAGTATTTGAAGAGAAGTGTACGTGTATATATGTATGTGGATTAGTAAGGTGCAAATGATGAGGAAGAAAACTAAATTTCATCAGAAGAATTTAGGAAGCATGCTGTAGTATGAAAATCAAGGAGTGTCTGAACACCTGATTACTGCAGCCTATTGGCTGGTAAGCACTGATGGAAGCAGCTTAGTCGTTTTGGTAGATGACTTGCTTGCAACTCTGTGTTCTTTCCCCAGTTCTTGTTGACTAAAGGTGCTCTGTCAAAGCAAGCATTAGTATAAGACTACAGTAAAAGGTGGAACATGTTTTGCTTTTAAAACACTGTCAGGTACTTTGAGCCTTACACTTCCTTTGGAATAATTTTGAATGGGCTTTACCTTTCAGTAGAGGCCAGAGGATAATTTACTTTTTATGAATTAGAGCTTTGGTTGTATTATTAAAGTGGGGTTTTTCTTCTCAAAATGTAGGTCAGCTAGGTTGAGCGCTGGCTTGTAGTTCCTGCAAAGATTACAGTAAAGAATATATGTATCTTAATGTATAGATATATACACACTATATAGATATCTTTATATATATAAAAAATATAGATCTTGCTGTGTTACACATCAGTTAATTTCAGGAGAAAAAAAGTCTTGCAGCACAGCTTAGTTAACAAGGTACTGATTAGCATGTATCTAAAAGTACTATCATCTTAACCTTTAAACCTTTTGTATATATTAGTTCTTATTAGTTATCGGATACTACTGTGCTCATTTCTCAAAAAATAGAGTTGTTTTTGAACCTTCCATTTTTATTTGAAGACAGGCTTGTTTATGAAAAGTTTTTATGTGTAAATTTTACACTTTGTGTAAATTAGAGCCTTAATAGCACTTAAACTAGTTACACAAGTTCAACTTTAAAGAATAATTCTTTAATCCAGTGGAATGATGAGGACATGTCATTGCCAGGTAAAATGTAACAACTTCTGTTTTAGAAGGAATTTATTTTCTTAATATGCTCTTCATTTAATGATGTGCCTTAAAATTACCCATGTAGTGACTGAAATGCAGATTTAAGTTTCCTGTGATGTAGTTTACTAGCTTTTATGTTCTCAAAATGATAATGAAGAAGTAACAACCGGTTACATGAAGTAATATTATTCTGAAAGATACTCAGCACTTCCTACAAATCATAAGAACTTTACCAGCACTACAGCAGTTGTATTTGGTGTAGTTAAGAGGGAGATATGTGGTTGCTAAATGTGAGAAAGTGTTGAGAGCATCTTACTGTGTGTGTTTTGGCACAAGCAAAGCCCATCAACAGTACAGCCTTTACTGTAGAGGGTTTTGTGATGTCCATCCACCTCCAAGTGTGTTTCTCTTCTTGGTACTGATATCACTGTCTTGCTGTTAAACATCAGTTTAATGTGGGATAGTTCCTAGTCTTCCTATTGAGACTGTTTGAAGGTGATCTCGGGAAGATCCTCATCTGCCTTTCTGATCTTTGAAGGTTATGATGATAGGTACAAGCATATCTGAAGGAAATGAGTGTTTAATACTTCAGCAAAAGCTCTAGTAAACCCACAGTTCTTGATGAGTTTGTCCCTGCAGTTCCTTCACCCATGGACAGTAACACTGTGAAGTCATTGTGCTAAAGACCATGATGTGCTTTGCTCTTTGTCATTCAGAAGTGTAATTCTAGGCAGAACAGTAGTTTGTTGCCTGCAGACCTTGCACTGGGGACTGGCTGTTGGTTCCTGTACTGCTCTGGTGATTTTGTGCTGGTGAAAATATAATGATTCAAAAGAATCTTGCATGATTATGGAGCAGCACATATATTGAAGTGCACAGTGTTTAAAAATAGCGGAGGTAAGAAGAATGCTTTGAAACCTCTGGAATATGGAGGAGAAAGTGTATGTTAATACAGAACTGAAATCCTCAACAGCTACTGAGTTTGTAAAGTGGTTTCAAAACTGTTACTTAGCAGCAGTGTGAAGTACTGGAACTAAGACTGCAAGGGACTGATGTCTTTTGGGTTCTGCTGGTTTTGTAGAGCATCTGTAGTTTAGTGCTCTTATTTCAGTGCATGTGTCAGTAAGGTTGCATGTTTAGTTTGAGGCTATTCTTGAAGCAGTTCACACAGAGCAGCTTCTTGATTGCTGTTCTGTGGGAGATTTTAAATATTTTATATAATGTTTTCCTCCTTTTTGCCAGTTACTTTACTTTTCACAGGTAAAGTAACTATATAGAAAATATTACATTTTGGAGTTGAATATTATGACCCATTGGAAGTTTTAGTGTTAGTAAAAATGGACTTTCGAGGTGATCTTCCACATATAACTTGAGCAATTATGTGAGTTCTAATGTTCTAATTCTTCTAATTCTTACTCTTTTTCAAATTTTAGGAATTGTGAATGACAAAGATTCCAAAGACTCCATTACAGAAGGAGAGAATCTGGAAGAGGATGAAGAGGAGGAAGAAGGTGGAGCAGAGACAGAGGAACAATCCGGAAATGAAAGTGAAGTAAATGAGCCAGAAGAAGAGGTAAACGTAATCATTTACCTTGCCTTGCATAAAAATGACTGATCAAAATATTGATACCACCACTTCCTGAATACCTTCTGTGTCACTGAGTTAACAGGTGAAATGTGGGTGTACACAGCCCAATCAGTACTCTGAGAATATTTCCGTATGGAAAACTGAATACAGAGTATCTGAGGCTTATTCCAGAGAACTTATGTCAGAAGCTTAAACCTGACACCTTTGCTCAGGGAATGTGATACTCAGGATGATAGAATGATTTGGGTTGGAAAGGGCCTTAAAGATCATCTAGCTCCACCCCCCCCGCCACAGCAAGGGACACCTTCCACTAGACCAGGTTGCTCCAAGCCCCATCTAACCTGGCCTTGAACACTGCCAGGGATGGGGCAGCCACGGATTTTCTGGGCACCCTGTGCCAGCGCTTCAGCACCCTCATAGGGAAGAACTTCTTCCTCATGTCTGATCTAAATCTGTCCTCTTTCAGCTTAAAGCCATTCCCCCTTGTCTTTTCACTGCACACCCTTATAAAAAGCCCCTCTCCAAATTTTTTGTAGGCCCTCTTTGGGCCCTGGAAGCTGCTCTAAGGTCTCTCCAGAGCCTTCTCTTCTCCTGGCTGAACAAGCCTGGCTCTGTCAGCCTGTCTTCATAGAAGTGCTCCAGCCCTCTTGGGCATCTTTGTGGCATCTTCTGGATGTGAGGCTGCTCCTCTGTGTCTGTAGATGGCCTCATCTACTCAGTCTTCTGGGTCGGGTGACCCCACTATTATGTCCCCTTTACATGCCCTCCCTTTAATCCTGACCCATAAACTCTTGGTTGCTTTTTATCCATCTCTAGGCAGAACTCCATCCCTTCCAGCTGATCATTGACACTGATGGAAGCATCCCCTCCTTGTCTTCCCTGTCTTTCCTGAAGAGCCTATATCCTTCCATTCCCACATTCCAGGCATAAGAGCCATCCCACCATGTCTCCATGATGCCAATAAAATTGTATGTGTCTCTTAACTCCTCTTGTTTGTTCCCCATGCTCTGTACGTTTGCATAGATGCATTTAAGCCTCTCAAAAAAGGGATGCCTTCATTTTCTGGCATGGAAACACTCAGATAATTTTCTTCATCTGTTGTAGGAGCAAGTGTATTGACTAGATGTCAAAGCAGTCATGCAGGAAAAACAACAGATATTCAGAGTATGACTGTTTAATGTGAATAAACAAAAGATTTATGGAGCATAACAACCTTCCTTGTTTACTGTGCCAGTAATATTTTCTATCAGAAATGGTGAAGCCAATAAAAGAAAGACCTGTACATAGAAATTCTACTTTGTCACTATGACACAGCAAAGTTGATGTGATAATGGTTGTGTTACGAGGAAATCAGTTCATCAAGGAAATAAGAAACACTTTTTCTCCTTCTGCTTGGGTTAGTTAGTTTTGTTTGGTCTGCTCTCAGCATTCATGTTCCTGAATTATGCTGGCTTTTTGCCTTTACCCACAAATTAATAGTATCATTAGAATCATAAATGCTGAGCTGTGTGGAAGGAACCTCTGGAGATCACCTTATCCAACCTTCCTTTCTCAAAGCAGGGTCATCCACTGCGGGTTGCCTGAGTCCAGTCAAGGTTTGAATATCTGTAAGGATGGAGGCTCCTTTCCGGTCAATTTGTTGCAGTGGTAAAACACCATCACAGTAAAGGGGTGCTTTTTTTTTTTTTTATTACATTTAAATGGAATCTTTCAATTTGTGTCCACTTCCTCTGTATCTGTCACTAGGAAGATATCAATTCCCTCTTTGCTCCCTCACTGCAGGTGTTATACACATTGAGAAGATCTCCCCCCACCCTGAGCCTTCTGTTCCTCACACTAAACAAGGCCATCTCTTTCAGCCTCTGCTCCTGTGATAGGTACTCCAATCCCTTGATCATCTTCATGGCTTGTGGCTGGACTTCCTCTACTATGTCCATATCTGTCTTGTACTGGGGAGCCCAGAATTGAGTGCAGGACTCCAGATGTGTCTTGCCAGTGCTGAGCAAGCAGGATCACCTCCTTTGACATGTCAACAGCACGTATTCTTAGTGCAGCCCAGGATGCAGTCAGCTGCCTTTGCTGCAAGGGTGCATTGCTGGTTCTTGGTCAGTTTGTTGTCCACTAGGACCCCAGGCTCTTCTCTGTGAGTTGCTTTCCAGATGGGCAGCTTCCAGCCTGTACTAGTGAATGAGGTTATCAGTCGTCAGGTGCAGGACTTTGCATTTCCCTTTGAACCTCAGGAGTTCTTGTTAATTCATTCCTCCAGCTTGCTGAATTCCCTCTTGAGTGGCAGCACAGCCATCTGGTGCATCAGCCACTACTTCCAGTTTTCTGCTGTATGTTTGTGAAAATGCCAGATAAAGCCCAGTGAGTTCAGACGGAAACAATAGCTGCAAAACATAAACAAGTTTACGCAGGCTGAACTGAACAAGTTTGGATGGGGAGAAAGGTGCAGAGAATGTGTATGAGGAATGGGATGCAAGTGGTCTTTTTGGCTTAAAATAGTCATAAGTTGTTCATTTAATATTTCAGGAGGGCTCAGACAATGAGGAAGAAGAAGGTGAAGAAGAGGAGGAAGAAAACACAGATTATCTTACAGACTCCAATAAGGAAAATGAAACTGATGAGGAGAATACAGTATGTGTTGTAGCTTTGGATAAGTGTACTGAGTTTTACATCTTTCGGTTTTCTTTACTATTTCTTGGCAGTGCTGCTGTTATGAGTGGGAAAACACAGCTAGAACACTCCCTGCTGTTCTTTCAAATACATTTTAGAGCTTATTTTTGTGTTTGCAAATTACCATTATTACCTTTTGAAAATATTTATGTTGTCAACTTTTCCCACAACGTGTTTTCACAGGACTGTGCACTTTCACAGGTAGCTAGACTGGAAAAAGATTGCGTAAATGGTGGTTTTGCAATGTCAGCAGTGGTAGCAAACTGATACAGTACAAGAAGGTAAACTAGTTACACTCCATTAGATCTCAAAACTGAGAAGGAGGTAAACGAAGAAGTGCAGAATTCCTAAGATGTGAATTTGGGATTGGCAGATTGTAACATCTGTAGCAAAAGAACCCATCTGATTGAGTCTGAATTGCAGTTGAAAAGTAATGAAAGTATAGAGCAACATGTTTAAACATTTTTGCTGTCATGATGTGCTTTTCAAATACAGAAAGACAGTATCTTGTCTTGAAAGGACCATCTAACTTTATGGACTTAATAGAGAAATTAGTTAAATTAGTTGCGGTAGGGATAGAGGCTTTCCTTGCATTGTTGTCATATCTAGGATGTGTACATACGGTTCTATACACCCACACTTACATGTCAGAATACTGTGGGTGGCCAGCCTTTGTAATAATTGATGCCATAAACATCAGAAAATACTTCTTCAAGGAAATAATCCAGGCTGAAAACTATATCTTTAAGAATTTTTGTTTCAAGATTTTGATTCTGTATGGCAGAGAAGCAATAAGGGATATTTTCCACTTCTAGCCTGAATATTTATATTTCTGAAATTAATGTAATAGAAGTTTTTTCCCATTGCAATAGGAGGTAATGATTAAAGGAGGAGGACTTAAGCATGTCCCTTGTGCAGAAGACGAGGACTTCATTCAGGCATTGGATAAAATGATGCTGGAAAATCTTCAGGTATAAATACTTATTTTCTAAAGTTAATATAATCTGCTGTCCAGCTAGCTGTATTTAAGTAAATAAGTGATTAATGCTTATCTTACCATATTGAAGAACGTGGATTTTTCTCTTAATTGTGGCCTCTTCTCTGCAGTTGACATATTTGGATAAGTAGCTTTTAGTTAAATAGCTGTTAATTGTGTTTACCCAGTGGGTATATGACATGCTGACATATTTGACTGGATGAATAACTGCATGAGATACTACGCAATGCTTTGGACCTTACCCTAGACTATCCAAGCCTAGGTTTTAACATGTTTATAATGTAGCTGTATTTAAATGTACATAACCTTCAAGTCCTTTTTGTTTTGTTTCGGTCACATTTGGTAAATATTTGAGTATAGCAAGCCCTGGATGAGGAATGCATTAATAAGATGCTACAAAAAACCCCTCTTGAATATAGAATGTCCATTCACAAGTGTTTCTAATAAAGTCTTTAGATTTCCTTCCTTAAAAGATTGTTATCCAAAATTCCTTTAAAATTTGAAGCATTCTGTTCCTGTAATTTTCTTCTTCACAAGCAAGGAGACCAAAAGAAAATGTAGTAAAGCCTAACACATGTATTTATATATTACATTGTTTTCCTGGAAGGTTAAACATTTTTTCAATCATGAAAATATGAGTGTTACCAGACTGACTGACATGTTTAGTATCTGGTCATTCATAGAATTTACTTCTTTTGATTTTTATTATAGCAACGGAGTGGTGAATCTGTTAAAGTACATCAGCTGGATGTGGCTATTCCTCTCCATCTGAAAAGTCAGCTCAAGAAGGGTCCCCCACTTGTAGGTGGGGAAGGAGAGTCCGAGTCTGGAGACACAATGCCATTTGTCATGTTAACACGAAAAGGCAACAAGCAGCAGGTAAGATTTTATGTAAGGTATTGTTTAATAAACAAAACCTCTTTTGAAAGTCACACTCTGTGACTGGAAGTTACAGGACTTTTTATTGCTTCATCCTTTTCTCAGAAGGGGATACAAACAATCTTGATACATAGAAAATACCATATATAGTTTCTTGGAATTCTTGGCTGCTAATAGAAATCATGTAGAAAAGTTCTGTGGCTAAATTATACCATTACTAATTATGTTTAGCAGTTACACCAGTAGGACAGAGTTATGTCTTACATGGATTTGAAAAACAGATGTGGAAGATGACTGGATCCAGTTGGTGGACTGCCACTGAATGTTGAAAGGAGTAGGAGGAAAAAAAGGAATATTCCAGAATCTTTAAAATTCTACAGATTTTTCTGAAAACACTTTCAGCTTCAAGTCAAGATCTATGGTGTTTGCTAAATTCCATTTCCCAAATAACAGCACTTGACTGAATTTGTTCAACTTGCAATGAAAATAGTTATTTCTGAAGATTTTTAGGGGACTATTCCAGAATGCACTGAATGAATCTCTCAGAGAAACTCAAACGTAAATCATGTTGATAAAACAAGTAAGCTCTTTACTTCATACAGCCAAGCTATATATTTGTCTTGGCTCTTTTCTCAAGTACATATTTGAATTTTCCTAGGTCAGCAAATGCATAGTATACAAATCAATACCTAATGCATTCCAGTTACATTTCTCATCATGGTTTTGGTGTTTTAAAGCAACCCTTTCATTTTGGTTGTATAAATTGGTGATTAAAATGATTTAGCTTGTATGGAAAGCAAACCCAAAGTATTGTTTCATTCTCTGCATCTGTGCCTTTTAAGTGTTTGGATCCATGTCAGTGCTTTGGTTTGACATATTGCCTGAATTGTGACAGTAGTGTAACAGTTGAGGTATATGAACATGAAGCAGAGTCTTTCTCTTATTTCACATGAAAAGCATTTCAAAAATTCCATGTAGAAGGTGAGATGGTCTCGTCTCATGACACACTTGAACTAGTGAATGTGTACTGTGCTAAGCAAGTGCTTTGAAAAGTGTAAGTGGCAATACCTACTTGAGTGGGCACACACATGCTTGCATTTACTAATGATGATTAACTGATTTCCCTACTGTATTTGTTAAGTTACTCTGTTTTCCTGGAACTTGAATGTTGCGTACAAAGTTCTACAGAAGTTTTGAGTGGGGAATTTTAACTGTTGTTGTTTGGCTAAAAGGAGATTTAAGAGAATGCTATTTAAAAAAGGTGTTCAGCTTTTTCAGGATAATTTACTGGGAGTATCTATAGCTAACAGGAATTTTAGTATCTTCATTTTCTGTGTGAGGGGAAAATATTGCCAACCAACATGTGGCTTAAAGAGAAAGCAGAACTTGTTCAGGAGTTTTCCCTGTCCCTCCCCCAGTATTTGGTTTTGGGAGTAGGCTCTTCCTGCCAAAACTCCTCTCAGTGTTTCTAGAAATGTAGAAAACAGTTGCTTTATAGACAACTTCAGTTCTTGAGTCAGTGAAAGGCTTCTTTGTCTGTATTCTGTATTCAGGGGAAAAAAAGTCTTAGTGGCCAGTTTTAATAAAAAGTGAGCAGAAAGAAGAGGTGGAATTGAAAAGAAAATAATTATTCCTTCTTACAGTACTTTATTTTCAATCTGCATAAGCAGAATGTGTGCAGAGTTGCTGTGTTAGCAGTTGGTTTGGCCTCCATTTTTTGTCAGTGCTGCTGCTGCTGAAGCTAGAAGCGTTCACTGTGAGAAAATACTTGCTGATGGAAATGGAACGTGCCGTGTTTCCTTGCAGAGGTAGGAGGGTAGCTACAGTCCAGTCACAGAGCACTTAGTTCACAGGCCAGTGTTCAGCCAGGTTTTAGTGGAGCATTGTCAGCTAGAGTTCTTTTAAGAAACACAAAAACAACTGACTGTTACTGACCAGCATCATACAACCTGAATTAAAGTCATTGCAGCCTGACAGTAACAGGGACGCCATATTTTATCATTATTGTCGCACTGTGATTTACAAAAACAGGCTATAGGAAGGACAGTGGGTAGGCCAATGTCTTGCAGCAGATCACTGGGGTTTTCACCCATAGAAAGAGTTGTATGATGGAGCTGACAGAACTAGTAGTGGGAAAGCAGAACATGGTTATTGGAGATTAGACTGTGGCATTGAGGTTTATCCACAAGCCCCAAGAGACTAAGGGGAAATAAAGACATTGCCATCATGAGGCATTAGAGCTGAGGTCTGTCTAATACCATTTGATGGTTTTGAAAATGTTAGGTAGGTGTGAACTGAAGTGGGATTTATATGACAAAGTCTCCTAGTGTCAAGAAATTTGGTTAATACCTAAGGCAAAAGATGTCCTTTCATTTGAAAGACTTTCAGCAAGGTTCGATGAAAGAGCAGTAATATCCATGGAATGGTCAAGTCTGCCCTTGAATATGAAGTTCTTTATCTCAGTGAAATGTTTATGGAATCTGTAGTCTAGTCATTTGAATGATCATTTTTGATCTTTCTTCAGTTTGCCGTCTTGTAAGTGAAGTCCTTATGTTACGTCCCCATCTCAGATTTTATAAGAGGGTTTCACATATATCTCCACTATTTGCAAATCAGAAATGTTTCATTTGCTAAGTAATCATCACATCCTTTAGTAACTGTCATCAGTGATTTGACTTCAGGTGGTAACAGTGTGATTGCCTAGAGGCAGTGACTCAGTGATACTCTGTTAATCATTGTTTGGTTTTTGTATCTGTTCTTTCATGTACATGCTTCTATATTTTGGCTTTCTTTTTTCTACTTTAAGCATACTGTCTGAAAACACCAATCCCATTAAGCTGATAAATCCATAGAACAGATATAATGTAAAGCACATATTAAGATGGATTAGGAGCTTCATGGTGAAGCTAAGGAATTATTTTTATCATGAAATGCTGCTCATTGGTTATTTATTTGTGTAGCTTGTGAAAAGCTCATTTGGCAAGATCTAGGAACATGCATAGAATGCTCAAGAATAAGTAACTAAAGCTTGCTTTCCTATTGGAATCTCAGGAACTTTCATTTTTATTCTTACACACACACCTTAATAACAAGTTTGTATTTATGTTCAATGTAATGTAGGGATTCTGTAGGTACGTAGAGAATAAAAGACAGACTAGAGACAACCCAGGCCCCCTCCGGAAGCTATCGGGAGAACTGGCAACCCTGGATTTGGAGAAGGCTGAGGTTCTTAATGACTTCTTTGCCTCAATCTTCACTGGCAAATGCTGTGACCACACCACCCAAGTCTTGGAAGGCAGACATGGGGACTGTGAGAATGAAGACCTTGGGCCCACTGTAGGAGAGGATCTGGTTCGAGACCATCTTAAGAACCTGACCGTGCACAAGTCCATGGGACCTGATGAAATCCATCTGCGGGTCCTGAAGGAGCTGGCAAATGAAGTTGCTAAGCCAC
>WYDI02021857.1:0-12601 GCA_009867235.2 Psittacus erithacus | reverse complement strand
GGTCTCACGAGAGCAGAGTAGAGGGGCAGGATCACCTCCTTCGACCTGCTGGTCACTCTCCTTTTGATGCAGCCCAGCATACGGTTGGCTTTCTGGGCTGTGAGCACACACTGAAGCCGGCTCATGTTCATTTTCTCATCGATCAACACCCCCAAGTCCTTCTCCACAGGGCTGCTCTGAATCTCTTCTTTGCCCAATCTGTAGCTGTGCCTGGGATTGCTGCAACTCAGGTGTAGGACCTTGCACTTGTCATGGTTAAACTTCATAAGGTTGGCATCAGCCCACCTCACAAGTGTGTCAGGGTCCTTCTGGATGCCACTCCTTCCCTCCAGTGTATCAGCCAAACCACACAGCTTGGTGTCATCGGCAAACTTGCTGAGGGCACACTCAATCCCACTGTCCATGTCACCAACAGAGATGTTGAATACCTGCCTATTGAATTTTTACTATCTTATTTAGTGGAAAAAAAACCCAGACCCAAAACAAAACCAACCTGCCCAGCTCTCTTTGTTGTACTTTTTTCTTCACTGTCAATTCTGCTCCCACCATATCTTACAATTAGCTTACAGAGCTGTAATATCACCAGAGAGAAAAACATCCCTCTTACAGTAAATAATCACATAGACTATAAAAAATTAGGGAATGGCTGGACGTGGCAGATCTTCTCTGAAGAAGACAGCATGTGGAAACATTGCTAATTTCTTGGGGCAATACTCAGCATTGCAAACCCACTGAGTGGTAAATTTTTAAAATCTGACATACTAGAAACTAAGCCCATGTTTTACCCTTCGGAAACAAGAATGCTGAATAGAATACAACTATGGCTGTATTAAAATGGAACTTGATGGATAATGAACAGGGCCACTGTAGGGAGCTCTTGTCAGCATACAAAAGCAGGAGAGAAAGGCAGTAAAATAAATGCATGTTGCAGAAACACTGAGAGAATTATTAAGTAAATCTCATTTTTCTATCCCACTTACCAGACAGTATGCTGCAGTCATACGAGCTGTAGCCTTGAAAACAAGCACAGCCCCATTCCGTACATTCCCCATTACCACTGCAGAGACCAGGACATTTTAATGCTGTAAGTAGGCTCTCAACTGACCCTTCAAGTTCCTGTTGGTTGTAATTTATTTCTTCTAAAACTCTTTTCTCACATTCATTCTCTAGAAGAGCTAAGGAAGCTTCTGCCCAAGTGAGGTCATCTTTCAGCAGCAAATCTTTAACACACATATTGACTGCATCCTCTATTCGCCGGCCAAGAAGGCCACCACAGGATCTTCCTATAGTGGAATTAGCTATTGCCTGCTGGCACAGTAGCAAAGCGCTACGCTCTGTGAGGCCAGAGGGTGTGGGCCAAGAAGGGAGAAACTTCTGGTCTGTGTCAGTGGCATAGTCCTCTGGAAAAAAATAACTATATCCCTCTAAGTCTGTTTGGCTAAGACTTTGGAACAGAAATACCGGATGGTACTCATAATAGTTTTGGCGCTTCCCCCTACTTGTAACAGGCTGACTTTTGTCAAGATGACTACTGTAACGGTGAGAATTTCTTCTAATGCCTGAGCTTGAAGTTCCTTCTCTTTCTACACCAGTATTTCCCACTGAGGTTGCAGAGACATGTGTGTTTACTAGTGATGTTTTATGAAGATTGGTTTGATTATCCTCCCTCTGCAGAAGTGTAGATGAATCAATTTCATGTGCAGACAAACGTTTCTTTAAGCCTCTGACAAGACTGACGGGCCCAAAATACTCAGCAGTGACATCCAGTCCTGGTATCAAAGAAAGAAATCTACCATTTTCACTGTCTTTGCAAGACAGAGAAAGTCCTGACTGCGAAACTGTCTCTAGTTTGTTCACTGATCTATATAGTCCAGTGTCTTCAAGTGCACAGTCACAAAAGACCATTTTTCTAGAAGATGTTAAAGAAGCAGGTGTCTTGTCAAACAAGCTGTCTCCTGGTGAAATTCTAGAGAAGAAAGAAAAAGATGAAACTGTATCTGAACTATTTTCATTGTTTTAGTAAAATAGTGATATTTGTTTTGCTTTTTGTTATTTCATATTTCATGGATCGAAGAATCTGCAGCATACAGCTGTATTTAAAGACAAGTTAAATCACAAAACTACGACAGTAACTTATAACTGAAGAACTAAGAATGGATATTTTCTTTATACCTTGATATTTTGTTCAAAACCTACTCAAACTAATCTTACTTCTACTATTTAAATACCATTTTGGCACTTCAGTTTCAATTTTCAATTCATTATGGAATATAACAATAGCACTCTAGCATTAACTTAAAAACTTAGATTTATTTTTTTTTGACAGGTTCTTAAGAACACGAAGGAAAGGTTGAAGCAAAAAATGATATTTGATTGAAACAGAAGTATTTTGTTACCTCCATTCCTTAATAAAAGAGAAAGGAACATCAGCATGGTTTGGGATTTCCACCCCGCTAGTGGTGTGATAGTCATTGTCTGCACTTCCATCAAAGGTGCCACAGAGTCCCACTGTATGTCTGTAATCTGAACTGGGTGCCCTCAGTGTTATGCTCATTCCCCATTCACTCACATCAGCACGAACAAAAGCTCCAGAAGAAAACAAAACCTAAAATGAGATTGATGATATCATCACGAGAAACATTTTTATTTTACCTAATAGAACTAGGTATGTTTGCTGGCAAGAAGCAATTGGAAAACAACAGGCATATGAAGATGTCCCATCAAATTCTTGATCTAGCTATTCTGGATCTGGCAAATTTCATTATTTCTTTTCATAAAGCCCTGTAAATGAAACCCCTATACATCTCAACCTTAGCAGGCAGCTAGGTGGTGCATTATAGGTCCATAAACTCCTTCCACCATTAGCAGGTATACTGTGGAAGGAAGGTCAGTGACTGCAAAACCACAGAGAATCAAAGATCAGTTGGGCTGCTCACACTTCATATGTTAACAAACGGAAAAGCATGATTCTAATAATAAGGATAGACATTGTTAGCACCTTTCTCAACTTTCTTTTCAGCTACACTATTCCCTGTGTTAGTAGCTTAATACAGAATCACTTTCTACCTGCAAAGCTGATTCTAAATGTTTGACAAAGCTCGGAATAGTCTCAAATATTTACTATTTAATTTTAGGCAACTTTACAATATCCTGAAAGAAATACTAGAAGCCTCAATAACAAAATCCACTGCAAGCTTAAATACTGTTTATAGTATTAATTTGCTGTAGGTAAGTAATTTAATTTTTCTTGTTCCTAATATCCTTTTAATTTCTCAGTTGCTTAATGTCATCTTAATATTTCATATCTGAAGTCTTCAGATTAAGTGCTTCAGATAAAAGTTAAATATTTAAAATAGTTTCATAGCAATAGCCAATCCCAAGTTGTAAAGTATATCTGTTTTTATGGCTTGCCTTCCAGACCAAGAGTAACTAAAGAGCAGTTGAGGGCTTCATTTTAACATTCTGCTTCATCTGAAGTTCAGTGGAGTCCTACAGCAATTCAATCTACAAAAGAAAAGCTACAGGAAATTATAAAAGTAAATGTGAACGTTTTAACTGAGGGCCGCATTATCTACAGAGACCATTTACACTTCTAATTCTGGGGATGTCATTTGGCATCATTCATTATCTGCATGCACAGCCTTTCCAGGTAACACTGGCATGAGTGAAACAAAGCAAACAGATACCCTTTTGGAACATTAGGGTTTCTAAATGAGTGCATATTGCATCCGAAAACTGCACTTTCATCACAAGGGTTGTATTCTGTGGTTGACAACGTTGTTCCAGAAAGGTATGCATGTCAACACATCCTAGCTTTTGAGGACATCATCTTTCACTTACAAGCAAAAAACACTAGCCAAAGGACTATGATTGTAAAATAAACATTATAGTATTGCTTAATTGCAGAAAACAAAAAATGTTTTAGTTCTGAAGTTTGTGTGAATTGGTAAAAATAACTGTAGAGGTAACCACTACATCCTCCAGAAGCAATTATTTACTACGTACTGTTACTTTTCTTCCTAGGTAGGATTCAGTGATTCTAACATTGCTTCCTGTTGTGTCTCTAGTTATTACAGATAAGTGCGGCTGTGTCTCATGTAGCTGACCACTGCACATGTCAAATGCAATTATATCACTTCCTTCTTTGGCAACAAAGCCACAGTTGCAGGATGCTGGGTAGTGAAGACTTCCGCAGTCCCACTGGCGAACATGAACTTCAAAATCTCGAGACGTACTCTTGTAGAGAACAAATGTTCCCTTTTTAAAATTGTCATAAGGCCTGGAATCAAAAGAATAGCATGTGATATCAGTTTGGTTATCAAATAATGGTATAACATGTCAGCAACTTCATCTTATAACAGACTTCTAATATTTGGTGAACTTTGATAGTGCAACTTATTTTGCTGCATCAGAAAACCCAAACAATTCAGCCAATAAACTAACACATGACTTTGTTCTGAACAAACACCATCATAACTTCCTCTGTGCAGCTTTAAATAAAAAAAATTAAACCTGTTTACAGCAGAAAAATAAGGAATAAAAGAATGAGAATGAGTAGAGTAAATGTAGACAAAGGTTGTGAATGCAGCCATGAAGCCACTGCCATTCTGTTTAGGTTTTTTTTAACAGTGCTTATGACAGGGAACTGGAGGGTACTTCTCAACCTTTGTGCTTCTACAGCTGTACACCTATGCAGCAAGAGCAGTAAGCTGAATAGCAGTGTGCACAAGGGGTGGGGGACAGCTGCTGAAAACCGTGTAAGTACCCTTGACAAAATGATTTAGAAAGTCACATACTTTTAAAAAGGTCTGTTTTAATAAGACAGAGATTGGAAGCTTATTCACAAAGATTTTAAAATTATTTGAGACGAAAACCATAGACAGAAACCCATAAATAAGGACTTAATTTTTTTTCTTAGGGTTAGGCACCTGTTCCCTGAAGCAAAGTTAAAATAGCCAATTTAATGATTCAGTGGTGAGAAGGAGGGGGAGGAAATAAAGAAAAAAATCCCAGCTTTTGCTACAAGTTAACAGCCTCTTAGCTACAAATGGCATTTGACAGTTAATTGCAAAATGGTGATTTGCTTTGTGCATAATAGGCCAGCAGAAAAGCTGCAGATGGCTACCCTACTGGGACTCTATAGGATTACTCCTGACTCAACAAGGACAGTTCCTTTAATATATGTTTTCTCAATTTGTAAAATTGAGCAGCAACAGACTTCATCCTTAAAAAGAAAGCTCCTTCCCCTCAGCATCATGCTTCCAGCTGGACCACATCACAGTAAATCATTTCTTCATAAGAAAGCTTGATCATAATCCACTGATGGTTAAAATGCTCAGTAAGGCCATCCCTAGAATTTCCACTGAAGGAGGAACCACAAGATCACAATAATAATAAAGTTACTGGGGTTATTACTAGTCACAGCATTATCAGAGAAGCAATTACAACTTGTTTTTTCCCTTCTGTTATGAATTTCACAGAAGAATGGGGTTGTGGGCTGAACATTCTTATTTTGAGGCCACATATCCTCCTCTTCACCCTGCCACCTGAAGAATTACATTCTCTGCTCAGCAGAAGTACGTAAGCCCCAAGTGTGTATGTTTGTTTTGACATCTTTCATGAATTAGAAACACTTTGAAAGACAGAAGCATATAAAAACCATGCCAGCTTTGGCCAAGGAAGCTGTCTTCACTTTGTGAATGTCAGTGATGTGCAAGTAACGGCAGTGAATAGGTCGCTTTCAGCGCCACTAATGAACTTAGCACAATGTTTACACAGACAGCAGATAACTTCTAGCAACTTAATCCTTGCAAGGATTCAGATGCAGACACCCAGAAATAGGGAAACTATGCTGCAGATTGGAAGCACTTTTGCACTAAAACAGTTTTGTCTAATTGATCATCTTATCATTGTTCATATTTAAGAACATTTCTTTCATAATCAACAGACTGTAGAGCAACCATTCCTCTCCTAGCATACTCCTCTAAATAGTCCATTTGCTTCACCCTGTTGTCACAAACCCAAAAACTTGTATTTAGAAATACAAATATTTCAAACATCATCATAACTGGCATAACTATTCTTATTGCTTAAGAAAGAATGTAAAATACAGAGTGCAATTAACTTGAATCACCAATCCAGATTGTAAATAAATAAATAAACAGATAGAGAATACATCGAACACCCCAAAAACCACCTACAAAAAAATCCCAACACACTTAAAATTAACAGCAGCTATCTAGTGATTACCTTCCATCAAATGTAATTATATGAGGGTCAGTAAATGAGTAGCAGTAGGCAGTGGGTAGATCCTTCACTCTAATCTTCAAAACAAAGAAGCACATAGTAAGCAATGTCAGATTAGGAAACACACAGACTCAGGCATTTATCTTACGATACTAGTTTACACTCTAATAAATATTATATTATACTTTTAATCAATCCGAGCTGTTGTGTCAACATTAAAATGTAAATAATAATAATAATTTAAAAAAAAATGCAGCAATTCAATTAAAACAAAACAATGGAAAATTGACCACTTAGAATTATTGATGTGAGGCAGCAAGTTGTAACTGAAATAGAAGCTTCATTCACATCAGCCACATTTCTGGCCAGTTTACAGAGCATAACACATGAAGATTTTCAACCTGTGTGCTTTCTGGAACATAGCCATTCCACAGGAAATTCTCACTGGATATAGGTTCGACTGCAATTCTGGTAACTCTGTCTCCATCCTGCATAAAGTCTGTCACAGCAGTGAAATAAATTACAGCTTGACTACAGATTCCATTATTGCAGGGCTTCTGGAGAAGATCCACATGACAAGAAGAAAGAGCCAAGTTTAAACCTAACTGCTCTTTACCTGTTTTAATAAAAACACATCATTAGCAAGTTTTCTGCCAAGCAAGTCACATTTTGTATACTTCTGTTAATATAGTTACTAACTCATTTACAAATATTTTAATAAATTGAGATAATTATGCATTTTTCTTGTGTTTGGTCATGCAAACTCTCCTCTCTACATCTTCATACACACACCCAAGAAAATGGTTTTGACTTTTACATTTTGATAGACAAATGGAAATCACGATTGATAGGCTTGCTAATGTTACATAAAAACGGTTGTCTGCGTAGGCAAAGCTCCTCCTTGGGTTCACAGGACTTGGGCTTGAGAAACTACTAGAGAAAATGGTAGCAATAGTAAAAAATGAGGACTTAATGACTGCAGCATATACAACATTTGCAACACAACAGGTTAACAAAATGAACCAAATTATAAACTTTGCAAGCATTTGGGCATTCTGCCTATTCAGGTTAAAGAATATAGGTCCAGTATACACAGCTGCCAAAACCATCTACTCACAAGTAACGGATTATGGCCACATTCTTCCACACTTTCAGCAGCAGTACATACAGCCTGTGAATATTTTGTTTTAACATTTTCGGAAGTATTTACAATGTAACAGCTTCTTCAAAGAACAAAACCAGGGGGAACATTCAGAAAAACACATTAAATATACAAAACGCAAGAAAAATCAGGATAATACTTACCTTCATCAATAGTATGTAATGTTAATGAGATTTTGCAGTCACTTTCAAGCTGGCTAAACTCAGGACAAGGAATAGGAATGCTACTTTCTATTGCCAGTCTGTATTCCTTCCCATTTTCTGATATATCGTATGTTTCTGGATGTATCTAGCACAGAAGAAATTACACTTAAAACACAAGCTTTGAGAGTAAACTACAGCACTGCTTATTAACCAGCAAGGAACACAGTATAAAAACCTAACGAGATGGAATGGCACGGTGCATGGCCAGCTCCATTTCATCAAGCTTATTTAGATGGTCTGAAGCATAGCGGCATACTGGGGAAAAGATGAGGACACATTATACAAAATACAAGAATATTGAAGAGGTGGGAATAAGGGGCATGGATAAGGAAAAGGCAAGAGTAAAGGCTAGCTAGAAAGGTAAGGAGCATCACAGAAATGTATTCTCTGTGTAACTTCTGAAAGCCAAAATACAATACAATAAGTTGTATTGTCTGGGAGGATGGGAAGGGGAAGCTACCTCCAGGCAGCAATGTCCCAAAAGAATCTGGAAGTACCATATTTCCCTTGGTGCTCCTCTCCGTAAACTTACACCACCACTCACTAGAGATGCATAATCAAAAATGCACCTAGAGGTCAGTAACAGAGGCCTACAACTGAGTCTGGTACACTGGGTGAAATCCTGAACACAGCCTCACAGGACAACAAAAGTAATGCATTCACGCATTGCAGTGTACACTACGTATTCACACTTACACGAGATAAATCTGGGCCATGATCCTGCAGAAACATAAGCTCAGGCTTAATTTTATGAAGGGTAAATCCTTAAGTCAATAGGTCTATTCCAAACGTGTAATGACACGCAGCATATCTTTCTGGGATTTGGGTCCCATTCCTAGCCAGCAAATGGGTCCCTATAGCTATATCCAGAGCAGGAATTAAAATGAGTTTGGAGCCTGGCCTCTGACTAAGTGGCACGGCAGGGCTCATGTCCCAGTTTCCATCACCAAGTCCAGATCAGGTCAGCCTCACCCTTCCCTTACCCCTATAGCCAGCTGGAAGGGGCCCTCGCCTGGGATATCGTGTGAACCATGTGCTGGGAGAGCCTGTTGGCACAATCCAAAATCATGCCAGAAAAAGAAGGAGCAGTTGAACATAATGGATAACAGCGTACCAGTGCTCAGATCTGATTTCTGCTGGAAATCAGGTCTTTCACTACATGTGTGAGCCGCCAATTCAGCCTCCCTGTGCCTTGACGAGTACTCTTCTGCTTTTTGACAAATTTAGGCTCACTATAACCAACAACATATGCTATTAATTCACAATTAATACATACTGAGTGCCTTCTACTCAGAGGACTGACTGCTGTAGCAATACTCAGATTCCCACTAAGTAAAACATTTTTTTTCAAAATTACCTTAATGCCAGCAAAAAATTCCTTGCTCTCAACAGAAGAACTTTGAATATCTGGCTTCTCCATGAAAAAAGCAGAACAGCTACAGTACACCTGTAGGGCAAAACCAGAGTAACAGAATACATTTTTGGTATGAAGTGGTCATGTGAAGACAAAACCCAGCCATCATGGGGCAGGTGGATAGATTCATGAGGCCTAGTTGTCTGTTTGCACCAAAAGCTACCTATTGCCAACAGTGTGGCTTAAGCAAAACATAGAAACAGATCAAGACCTTTTCGTGACATGTTCATGACTGTGCCTTTACTTTTGAATGTCACTGAGCTAAGACTGTCAGGCAGCTATTCAAATAGTCTCCAAAGGATTTTTGAGGATTAGCAATTGCTATTGTCCACAGGCCATGCAAGCAGCCTGGCTTTGGCTTGAACATATATGCATGCCAGCGTGTGCTTTTCTGTGTTTTTATCTGGCCAAGAAAAATTAACCTGTATTTTGGTATATACAGGTAGAAAGCTTATAGATTTTCCAATGCTTAAGTTTCTCAAGCCCAGGTCTTGATTCTGCTGTCACACAAGGTAATGCAGGTACTCCCATGGCTTTTGGTGGCAGAGATAAAACCATTTAAATCCAATCCTAGAGACAAAACCATCAAGCAGCAGTGCATTATTGATTCAGAGTAAAGAAATCTATCTAATAAATCAAAAATACAGCTTCTCACAATCTCTGGCTCTTACAGCCTCTCACTTAGATGCAGTTGCATGCAGAGATCCTCTTAATTAATAGTACCAAAGAAAATCACAGTACAGAATGAAGAAAATGCAACTCGAATAAACATTTATCCCCTGGAGGCACACTATATTGTCCTGAGACAGACAGACTCAAAACATTAATGGCAGTAATAATTGCTGATATATTCCATGGTATTTCCACATTCATACAGGCACTGTTAGTGTAAGCGACAACTAGAGGTAGTATGCCCCTGTCAAGAAAAATTATACAGCCAGGTGCTAGAACTCTGTCTCTAGCAACTGTTAGTGTCTACTGAGACATATTCACAAAGACACAAAGAGATAATAATTTCATTTTAACATACTCTGTCTCCCAGTCTGATGCTTATCCCATCTAGTTCTAGAAGTGAGAAGCCATAAAATGCTGTTTCATGTTCCAGTTCTTCTTTGATACCTTCGGGAGAAAGTCTTGACCAAGTTACAGTGAATCCAACTGAGCTGTTCACAGAAGGAATGCCAAAGGTACACCTTAGATAAATGCTGCCTTTGATCAGCTCTGCTGCAACTTCAGGAATGGCTGGTAGTGGTGGTGACACAGCTGCAGATAATGAAGGAGCCACGTTACCTAGTCAAACAGAAGTGGTTTGTGCTTTTTATTCTTTGCAAAACCAGTATTGGATGAAATGACACTGAGATAGATTTTGCCATATTTATGAAATAATATTTAAATATTTATTTGCCAAATAATATTTGCCTTTTTTCATATGGGGAAATACTACATAGTTTCTTAGAGAATCAGAAAATGGGTATGTCCCTTGTGTTAATTATTAAAAGGAGAAAAAACTCTTTATCAGTCTTTGATTACATTCTAGCCAATAGGAAGGTGCTGAAGAGCAGGGAAACAAAAAAATCCAAACCAAACCAACAAAGAAAAACCACGCAAACAAAAAGCCCTGCCAAGGGAATAAAATACAATTAATTATTTTACCTGACAGGAGAGAGTAGCCTGCAAAGGAATTTGTCTGACAGAAGAATATCTTCTCTACTTACGAAGGAAGGGGGGAAGATGTAGGAAACAGGAAAAACAAAAAGGGCTACGTAAAAAGGAACAGATTAAGCAACAGTATGATCTGTAGATTCATCTTATACCTGACTCCCAAAGAATCAAGGTAATCTGTAAATCAGCATTTTTAAAATTACTTTTTAACACTCTGGTCTTTATTCTGCACATTATGCTGAAAAAGTACTTTTGTAAACCAAGGCCTGAAATTACCTCCAAAAATGCTCATTTTGCAACAGACTAAGCAATACTGTTAAGAACACAAAAATGTTTTTATTCAAGACAAAATACGACAAAGTCTTGACATTATTGTGTCACAGATGCACAGAAAATCTTGAAAATCAAAACAAAATACTCACTGCTGCAAGCGCCTTGAATTTCTCTTCCGTCTGGACCACAGGTCTGTGGCTTTGCATCTGAAACAACTACAAATTGCTCTTGAATTGTGTATTCACATGCATACAGAGTATGTACACCAATCCTCTTAAATTACTGCCCTGTATTAAAAATACACTAAATATCACAAGGCACTAATCGAAGTTTAAACTAGCAGAACAGGATCAATCTTGTAATCAGATCCATACACAGTTATCACACCAGTCACTACAAAGCCTTGTGTTGGTAACCATAAGTAGATTAGCTATACCTGGGAGGAAGGGTACAGAATATTCCATTACCTCCACATCTTTTACTGCAGATGTACCCAGCCAATATTTATAGATGTTGTTAGCGAACAAAAAGGAATTAAATTATTCTGTTGAATATATATTTTGTCTCCCCAAATCCACAATTTGAATGCTCATTCATTAACTGTAGCTCTTGACAGCCAAGTATAGTACAAACCTTCTTTGACAAAAACCATGTTTCTTGCATGGGCCTAAAACAAAGTGCTTGCGCATTGCTATTGTTTGGTACCTTGAATGTTATAAAACAAACAAACAAGAAGTTGAGTGGAACTTTTATTAAACATTAAAATATCAATGCTTTTGTACCAGGAGTAAAAAGAGGTTAGTTGCTCCACTCCAATTAAGTCCAAAGGGCATCAGCAACACCAAAAAGCCCATTTACCAGAAAGAATGAAGAGCAGATTTTGATGTTCCACTTAAGTGTTACTTGAATTCTTTAGCACAAGAGATTGAAAATTTGCATCAGGTATTTACAGCTACCGAGTGTCAAAGAGAAAACACAGTACACATAGTAACCTATACGTAAAAAGCAGAACAACAGTACAATGCACTTCTTATGAAAACATCATTATTAAAGAGGGCTTTTAAACTCAAAATATGTTTCAGATTTACAGTATTCAGCAGAGCCAAACCAGTTATGTTTCTTGCCTCCTTTGTTTTGAGGCAGCAAAAATTTGCCAGCTCACTGCCTATGTTTTTTATATCCTCTTTCTCTTCATGAGCCATCACCCAAACTAAATGCAAAGTCCTGCAGTGCAGGAGCTCTTCACTGCTTCAGTCACTTGCATGCTAAAATGTTCCATTTCTGGCATTCTTTTTTATTGTCAATAAAACCTTGCAGAATGCCTTAGCAACAGGATCTAAAGGTACCCTGATGGTCTGATAAAGCAATAGAAAACTCACTGAGAGTTTTACTGTTTAGCTTTTGAAAGGAGCTGGTAATACAGAATATGACTTAGAGCAATACAGTATATGATGCATAAAAATATTGCTAGTATTTTCACAAGGGTGTGTTAGAATCATAGAATCACAAAATAGTTAGGGTTGGAAAGGACCTTAAGATCATCTAGTCCCAACCCCCCTGTCATAGGCAGGGACACCTCACACTAAACCATGTCACCCACGGCTCTGTCCAACCTGGCCTTGAACACTGCCAGGGATGGAG
>WYDI02021851.1:0-14564 GCA_009867235.2 Psittacus erithacus | reverse complement strand
CTTGCGGGGCTGTTGCCGCGTTGTCTGCGGGGAAAGTTTGGCGGCGGGGCGAGGGCAGAGGCGCTGCGCCGGCACCTGCCGGCGCGTCGGCGGGATCACCAGCCTTCCCCTTCCCGCCCGCCATGGGCACCCGGGCCGCCGCCTGGGCGACGCTGTGCCTCCTCAGCGCGGCGCTGGCCGCCACCGCCGCCGCCGCCTCCTCCTCCTCCTCCTCCTTCTCTTCAGGTGAGTCGTCGCGCCGGGCCCGCTCCCTGTCCCGTGGGTGCTCTGAGGAGAAGTGGGGCTCCCCCGCTCCCGGGGGATCTGAGGCATCTTTCCCACTCTTTTCCGTCTCCCCGGTCCGGGCGGGGGTCCGCTTCCCGCCCCCCGCCATTTTGACGGCCTCGCCACAGGCGGGGCGAGGGGGCCGGGGTGAAGCCGTGCCCGGTCCCGGCCCCTCCTGCAGCTTCCCCCCGGTTCTTCCCGCTCCGTGGTGCTGCTGGTGGTTGGGGTGCCCTCAAGAGGCTGAGGGCTGGCGGGCGTGAAGTGCCGGGGATGGAGGAGCGTGTCCCCTTGGAAGCGGGAGGGTAGCCCCGGGGTGCAGCAGGGCGGGCGGAAGCTGCGGGGCTTTCTCTCATGCTCGGCACCGTTTCACCTAGGGCGGGAGGCAGCCCAGGGCAGCGGTTATCCCCCTGCCAAGCTGAACGTGGGATTACCCGAAAAGGATGATGTGGGTTTTAGTTGTCCAAACCCACAGAAACGAGCTAGTGAGGTGATGTGGGCTGATGAATGAGACCATCTACTCTCCTTGATTCAGGAGGGGGCTGAGTCCGCCTTGACGTGCGTGGAGGTTGCTGTAAGAGTGCTCCAAGAGTGCCTTAGTAGGCATCGAGCGTTGGTTTCCTCTGTCATTTAAAAAGTGCTGTGGACAGACTTGTAAAAAGCACAAGGTTATGCCCTAAGGATGCTGTCAGGCAGTGAAATTAACGATGCTTTAAGTTTGGGAGTGCAGCATGGCCACATTTGTGCTCTTAGGTTATTTTCCAGCGTTCCCTTTGACAGTGTGACTGTAGGTTGTTGGTTTGCAAAGTGGCAGATTCCCCAAATGCTGCTCCCACCTTAACACTGTGATTCTTGTTTGATGTAGTTGTCTTGGTGAATAACAGCAGTTAAAAATAGCTATGTGTGTGTGAGATGAGAAGCTGTTAGATATGAATTTGAGGTGTTAACGTGTTGGGCAATACTCAGACTTAATTTTTACCCCAAGAAAACCCCAAACCAGAAAACTGCCCTACCAACTGCCTGCGTCCAAGATGCCTGGCACACAAATACCATAACTAAAAGTTTGAGGATTTCATCCAAGCTTCTTCAGTACATGAAAGGCGATTTGCTCATTTGAGGAACCCTTTCAGGTGAGCTCTGCAGACAGTTGATGGTCACACTGGTGACTTGGAGCTGCAGACAAGGCTGTAGACAAGGACACCATAACGAAGAATGATGTTGCTTAACGTGTGTGTAATGTCTTGGGCTCGCTCACAGATGGGAGTAAAACAATAGCTAGAAGGTATTTGTAACTAAGGATTTTCAAAGTCCTGTAAAGATGGTTTGTATCCTAGTTATCCCCCTTGGTAACTTATGAGGGAGTGAAATATGTTTTTGCTTAAATGGAGAGGAAGAATCAGACTTTCTGTATTTGTTTTCTAGTCCCACGTGAGCTGTGCTGAGCCTGTCTCTACTGAGTGCAGGGAAGGGAGCAGGCATGGGGCTGAGAGAGAGTATTTTGAAGGTCTGTCTCATTCCTGCTGCCTGCCTGGGCTGTTTGAGGCAGCTGCTCTTGCCCTGCTGCCTTGGTCCTTACTCTGTGCTTTGGCCCCATCCGTGATGGCACAGGACAGCTCTTTCACACTATGTTTATAGTGCCTGGCTCAGAAGGCCCAAGGTGTAATTACAACCTCTTGAAGCAAAAGTAGGAAAGTGCTGCTTTTTGGTGGTTTTCATTTTTGTTTGGTTGTGTTTTGTTTTTTTTTTTTTTTTCCTGTTACTGATAGTTTTCCCTTGTCCCTTTAAGGTTTTCAGATGCTCAGTGGGGGCTCTGATATTTCACGTTTTAGGGTGTCAAACCATTGTTACTTTATTCCATAGGTACCTTTAAGGAACTATAGCTGTTGGTGAGCAAAAAAAGAAAGGGCAGCCATTCTGTTTTTAGGAATAAACAAATCAAGTTGTACTGGTCTTAACTAACTAGTATTAAGTAGGATTTTTATTTAGTTATTCCCTTCCCCACCCCAGAGTCACAGACTGGTTTTGGTTGGAAGGGACCTTAAAGCTCATCCACTTCCAGCCCCCCACCATGAGCAGGGACACCTTCCACTAGACCAGGTTGCTCCAAGCCCTGTCCAACTTGGCCTTGAATTCTGCCAGGGATGGGGCAGCCACAGCTTCCTTGGGCAACCTGTGCCAGGGCGCCTTCCAGGGAAAAACTTCCTCCTGTCTAGTCTAAATCTCCCCTTTGCCAGTTTAAAGCATTCCCCCTTGCCTTATTGCTACCTGCGCTTGTCAGAAGTCCCTCTCCAGATTTCTTGTGGACCCTCTTTAGGTATGGAAGATTGTTATAATGCCTCCCTTGCCTTCCAACAGTATGTCACCTTTTGTTTTGCACTGAGTTTTGAGGTGCGGCTGGATGATGAACCTTGAAATCATTCTCTCTTGCCAAAAGAAGAGTGTTGGGGGCAGGAAGATAGTATTTGAAAATCAGTGCAGTAACATGAAGTCCAGGTATGGTCAAGTGTTGTTTTTTTTGCATAGCAGTTTGTGTTTACAAAAAAAGCCAAGTAAATAAATGAACAGGTAATTGCTGAAGTGGCTAACCATATGGTTTATGGGGTGGTGTGTGTGGCACTACATGGATGTGAGAGTGAAACCCAGTGTTTCAGTATGATGGTCCTCTTGGTGCTCAGTCTGTGCTCCATTTGTTTGCTGTCAACATGAGAAAAAAGGTGGCTGCTGAATTTGAGAACAACATGATTGGGCTCTTGTGGCTCATCTTGGCAAGAAAAGGTAATTCCTCATGGTGCCTCTGCAGCCTCTTGCACTTGAGCTGACGACCAGCTCGAAGGAGGAGCTTTTGATTCGTAACTGCAGCCCCAAGGTTTTCTGTACAAATTTGTCTAATCTGCATTATATGGGAAAAACCAGTGTTGGACGAGGAAATTCTTAGTTCTCTGGGTGGTCCCTTGAGGCAGCTTTTCCTGCGTTCTCGTTTTCTTTTCATCTTTGAGTTTCTTGTTTTGCTTTTGATTTCACATGCTTGTCACGTTTTCAGTAGACAGATATGTGTAGTTGTTTGAGGGGGGCTGTTTCCCAGAAAATTGATGAAAGAAGTGTCATTCAGCTTATTCATGGTTTTACTTTCTAACCTCTTATTTGATTTATTAAGTAGAATATATAAAGCATGCTTGAATGAGTGTATGTCTCTGTCACTCACTTGGAGAACCGTTCTCTGGGCTGGCAGTATCTGTGGTGAGGACTAGGATGACTGAAGCAGGAGGAGCCCCATGAGCCTGTCATTACATCAGATGTGACCCGTGGCCCATGGAGGAGTGATTTGGGGGGGGAATCTATGCTGACTTTTCTTACCATCAGAAGAGTCTTATTTTTATACACAAAAAAAGAATGGTTTTATGTCTATAATCGTGTGCTTATTTGTTTCTCCTGTAAATGTTAAAGGATTTACAGGAGCACATAGAAGAGACTGCCATTCAAAGGCCCTGTAATCTTGCATTTTTAAGGGCTACATTTTACCTTTGGATAGCCATGGCTTCCTGTTATTTCAGTGAAAGGTCAGGCAGTTATTCAATGCTACAGTTCTGAGCTTCATCTTGCCTGTATGTTGTGAGAATTCCCATCTTATCAGGGACAGCGTTTGTGACAGTGGGGGGAGAGAACATGTACCCCTTGCACAAGTGGCACCAAATGTCTGAACTTGTCCTGAAAGTGTGAGGTGATTGTGGGAATGGGTTGTGATACAAGCTTTGCTCAAAAGTGGGTGATTATTGGTGATGGTGCCATGCTTGTCATGAGGTTTAGTGTCTGCCCTTACTTCCTTGCCTTCTTCTGCTTTCTTTAATCGTTTTCTGGGTCCTTGCCTTCTGTCTGAGAAAGATTGGGCAACTTCTTGCAGTTAGAAGGCTGTAAAGCTTTGTCAGTGGTCTGGAGGGTGCTGCAGAGGCATCTGTTAACCCCTTCTTGAAGACCAGCTGCATTACTTTGACTCCTCTTTTATCTCTGCTTTCTTTGTGTTGCTTTCCAACTCTTGAGTCCACCTTTGCCAGTCGCTGACACTGCAGTCTGAAGCTTACCCAGAGGTTGCATTGCTGCACCAAAACTCTGTTTGTTTTGTTGCTGGCAAGCACATGGCAGGTACACTGGGGAGTGTGCTGATGTCTAATCTCTTTATGTTTTTAATTTTGTCCTGCAGGTGCTTGTATCTACCAAGGCTCATTTTTTGAGGTAGGTAAACTTGAATATGTTATGCTGGGAAAGTGTTTGAGAAGCTGATGTTGAACTCGAGTCTAGTTCCTGATTTGCTTTGTCACCTTTGCAATGGAGATGACTGGTCTTGCAGCAGATCACAGAGCTGTGAGCCTTCAGCCTGCTGCAGAACAGCAGCAAAATAAATATTGCCCTGAGCCTTTGAACCCAACCACTCCCCTCCTCAGCATGGCTCTGCCTGGTTCTAACTGGGGCTCCTTGTCCACTGCATGAAAAGATGCATGAGAAGTCAAGGTTCTTGGAAGCCATATGAATCATAAATGTACAGTCCTAGACAGGATAGAGGTGATGTCTTGTAAAATGTCACTGTAATGCCAGTGTTTTTTTTTTTTCCTCCTGAATTAATAAGGTGTTAATGACAACATTTTAACACCTTTTCATCTCAGCTGACTATGTCCAGGAGTACTGTGTACCCTGACTCTCCTTCATAAACCCAAAGTATTTATTTATAGCTGTCCTCTTTGCCTGTACATAATCCATGAATAACTTTGTACAGGAATCACGGTTATTAACAATTTATAAACAATGTTTTGCTCTGTAACACTTACCTGCCTTCCTTCAGTACTCTGGATGACAAAGAAATGGCTGAGCAGATGTTTGTGGAGTGCTTCTGTACCTCCCTCTGATCCCACATCAGACCTGCACAGGGATTTGTTAGGTTGGGAGGCAGTATGCAGCAACTGTCTGGGGAACCCTGCGGTTTCATTTCCCTTTGAGCTCTCCAGCAAAGCTGGATGTGTGCTCTGCATGTGGGACACATGACCTCTGGGTATCTTGGAAATAACTGGTGGCAGGTAGTTCCTTTGGCCTTCCAACATGGACTCAGCGTCTTGAAAGTTTTCTGGCTCCAAGAAGGGAATGTCAGGGGAATTGTTGGAGAAAAATGTTTTTGGTGGGTAGGTTGGGAAGAAGATGAGGCAGGGTAAATGTATTTGTTCCTCTTAATAGTGCACTGTGGAGAATTTGTGTCTGGACAGCACTTTGAAAGATTGTCTGGATTCCAACTGTATGGCAGGTTCCTTTCTGCCGAGGAGTAAGATACTGCAGCTCAGTAAGGGCAGTATCAGAGCTGAAGGGTTAACAAAGACAGGGGCTTTGTGTCACTGATTGCTGCATGTGTGTGTTTAAAATGCTAGTGCGGTTCTCAATAATATCTTCCCATAGCATTTATGCATGAAGACTATGGGATATTTTAGGTTAGATGCTTCCTGTTTAAAGAACTTGTTCCCAGTATCCTTGATTTTGTCTTTATCTCCATATTTAGTAAGATTGTTGTGGCTTTATTAATAAACAACTTCAGTAATTGTAGTAGCCTTCATTTAGCTGCACAAGAGGACTGCTCTGCAGTACAACTTGGAACAGACACAAAACTGATACAGGGGTACAGCTGGCATTGAACAACTAAGCTTGTCATTCTTCGTAAAAGGGTGTATCCTGCCTCTTGTTCATTGTCATGTCCGAAGATGTGTCTGCTTCCCTGTCTGAGTGATGTTTGTGGTGGGGACAGACCTTTGCTTGCTTTTCCATGAGTATTTTGGTATTCCTTCCATTCTGTACGCCCTAACATAGCTTAAGTTTAGTCTTTGGAATTGAATATAGATGAAAGGACGGGCTCTGTGTTTCTGCTATCAAACAGGTCCAGATACACATCATATCTGACTCATGTGGGCAAAATGTCCCAAGCAGTGCACCAAACCCGTGGACTAGGTGCATCTTACTCTGTAATGCTGTTTCGTGGGTTTTGAGTGACTGTTTTCCCTGAGAAAGAGGAGCTGCACAGGAAACCATGGAAATTACAGATGAAGAAGTTTCATTCTCTGGTTTGTGCCATACCTGACAACAGTATTGGAGTTGACTTGGTTCAGCATGGTAGAAGTCAAACACTAGAGGTAGTGTATGAGTGGTTCCATGGCAGTTACTACTTGTGGGTTGGTGAATGCAATAGAGCTGCAGAGCTTGTGTTATCTTTGCAGAAGGCTGCTGTTTCAGATCAGTTTTCAGTGTGGAAGATGACAAGAGCAGCATTGCCACTGCTGTTTCTCTAGTTCCTGCAGTCTCTCTGGCTTCAGAATGAATGTTGTATTCAAACCCCATGAAATCTGACGACCTGAATGTGAGATACTTGCTCTGTTAAACTTAGTGCTTGTAAAGCCTTGATGCAGCTATCTGACAAGTGAAGATTGGGAGCTATTGCCTTGTGGCTTTGGTGACACAATTGTATTCATTGGAGCTGGGGAGGAGGTTCTTTCTGAGTCACCGCTCTGGGATTCTGGAGGTGCAGGTTGAAATGTCATATCTGTTATACTTAGTGATCACATTTTCTTTACTACTTTATCCTGGATCACAAGAAAAGTAAAACCCCTCTTCTGCCTGTAACCTGTGTCTGTGTGGTGCTGTTTAATCTCTGGTCTGGCTGGTGGGAGCTGTGTTCACTGGCTTTTTTGTCAGGGCTGGTGAGTACTGCATGGTGCTCTCAGGGTGGGGGTACCAGGCAATTCTTCCAGCATGTAGAGCTGGCCTTTCAGGTAGCTCAGTGTGGGTCCCTGAATGGAAGCATCTTACAGGTAAGTGTTGAGCTGGTAGGTGTATAATCTGCTGCATGTGTCTTTCACTATCTGCCCTTCTAGAGACTTGTGCTAATGGACAGAATGATCTATGGAATGAGTCAAGAATTGCACTCCTGCTGGTTCAGTCCCTTCCTGTTGGGTCTGAGTACCTGTTGGGTAGCATGAGTGAAGCCTTCTTTACTAGAGCCAAGAAAAGCTTTGATCTGTTTGTTTCCTGCACCATTACCCAGCCTCCAAGTGTAGCTGCTGCTCTTGGCCCTGAGCTTTCCACATTGCTGTTATTTTATTGAATTTTCCCTTTTGAGTCCGGTGACCAGGAGAGAGGCAAGAAGCTGGGCAGGGAAAACAGAGAGGAACAGATGGACAGTTATTTCTTCAGAAGATACTGCAGTCTCTTGTGCATGCAGCAGCTGCAAAAGGAGCCTTAATCCTTGATTATGGTATGGAGAGGAGAAAGCTGGTGGTAACTTGGAACAGCCCAGGTTTTATCAGTGAGTATGAGGAGTGGCAGTGTTATTAGCAAAATGAAAACACAAGCTCAGCTCTGACATAAGAGAGCAGGGATGAATGTGATGGCAAAATTTGGCTGTGGGGGTGGTGCTGTGCCCAGAGGGGAGAAGAGAAGCAGGCTGACAGGTGATAATTTTGTGGGTTTAGCATTTGTATA
Organism: Psittacus erithacus; assembly: GCA_009867235.2. Classification (NCBI taxonomy): domain Eukaryota; kingdom Metazoa; phylum Chordata; class Aves; order Psittaciformes; family Psittacidae; genus Psittacus; species Psittacus erithacus. The sequence goes on along the minus strand of WYDI02021851.1, from coordinate 6,800 downwards.
TGACTTTGGAAAGTTGCAAGTGTTCAGTGAAGAAATCCCAGCCACAGGACAACCCTGTAAGCTAAGGATGTCACTCTAGAAACTATTCTGGGGGAGGATTGTGCCTTCTGGGTGTGTTTGCTTACAAACCATTTACTGACTGTAAAGCTTTTCTGAATGACAAGAAGGCGCCAGGCCAAGCACTGCATCGTCACTTGATGGCTCTCTCCTGGGGCAGCAGCATCACACTATGCCTCTGGCACTAATAGAGCTGTTTACAACCTCCAAGAGAAATCCCTAGGAACTTTTTTGTGTTTTAAACTATGGTTAGAAGCACCATTTCCTTTCAGTATCTCCTGTTATCCAAGGTTCTTCTCAATGTTTTGTGTGCAGGTGGTTGTAGGTGAGCTGTTACTGGATTATTGTAGGAATCTTACTTGCTGCACAAGTCTCTGAAGTCACTTGAAAAATCCTTGGTTCATGAATCAAGCATTTAAGTGCAGTGAATGCAAACACTGCAGAGTTGTTTGAATTGTTAATGCTGCAAAAATTCTTCATCTTATCTGACTTGGCTGCTTGTGTATCAAGGGTCAGCTTGTGTTCATGTGTTCCCTCTGAGGAAAACCACATTTCTCTAGCTTCCGTGCTGGAGAGGTTTTGTGTTCTCCCTGTCTCTTCACCTTGAAGGGAGTTTTCAGGTCCACACAACCAGTGCAGCTGCTTTTTTACTTAGCAAACAAGAAAGTACACATTACCGCTTTTTCTTTTTTTTTTTTTTGTAGCTGGAGGGTAGTGTAGGTGGGGATGAGGAGACATTCCCACCACTAAGTGTGTGTGGGAGGTATTGATCAAGTCCATGCCTGCATCTTCCTGCCAGCTAGCGTGTGCCAAGAAGAATTTTCAGCCCTGGGAGAAGGAGAGGGGAAGCACTGGGCTGTGGATTAAGGTGGGAGCTGGTTTAAATGGAAAGTGTGACTTGATAAATGACACTTGGTGTCTGGTAGACACTGCAATAAGGAAGGACAAGTCCAGCTGGGCAATCTCCAGTAAATCCTTATTTTGTCTCTGTTAAAACAGGCATCTCGTCTGTTGCAACAGCTGCTGGTAATGCACGTGAGGATGAATTTTTGGACTGGTAAATTCCTTTGGACGTTTCATGAGACACATAACGGGCTTTTTTAACCCTGTAAAGCACCAAACAAGCCAGGTAGCTTTTCTTGAAAGGAAATGTTCTTAATCATGGAGTTTGAATGAAAATTATGAATAGAATAAAAAGCCCGTAGTAAATGGTGCTGTACATGTGCTTCTACCCAAAACTTTGCTTCCCTTCTTCCTTTTCAAACTGCCTGGAAAAGGACTCAGGTTAATTGGAATGCTTCGTTGGATACCTTGAAAAGAGAAACTTTGGGTTTTAGCAGTCAGTCAAAAGAAGCCAACGTGGCTTTTCTAGGAAAAAAAAGGGGGAAAAAGAAAAAGAATTGTTGTAGCTGTTCAGATAATTCATCTTTTCAGCTTTTTAATTCTGCTTTGCTATCAGTCATTGTAGAGGTCACAAAATAATAATTCACATGCTGACAGATTGTATAAATACAACTTCCATCAGCTCTATTATAAATCAGATCATCAGCCTAATATATGAAGTGTAATTTTCACATAAACTCTTGCAAGGACTGATGGGGAGAGCAGCAAAAGATAGAGAGGAAATGGTGGAGGTGCAGGGCTGTGTTGTGCTGGAGGCAGCTGCTTTCTCAGCTCCAGAAATGGTTTTTACATAGTTACATTTGGTTTATTTAGTTAATTTCCGTGGCAAGTGTAATCAGAGTGGAAAAGCAAAGTGCTACTTTCAGGTTCTGTGTCTGATGAAAGAAGTGTATGAAAATGTTGATGCTTAAAAGTGTAAGAGTTTGTGATGATAAAACAATTTGAAGAGCATATAACATGTTCTCGTTCAATAAAAACCATCCCTTTAAATGTTCTGATAGACTTGCTACCATCTTGCAGTTACTTGTGCCCATTTTGTTTTGTCAGAAGTTTAAAGAAAGCCTGATTTTTAATGCTTTTTAAATCAGATTTCTGTCTTCATCTGTAGTTTGTGCTGAGTCAGAAATGAAAGGGGAAATAAATAGAAAATGCCATTTTTTAATTTTTTTTTTCCCCCCAAAATGTTGAATCTGCTACTCTAGATAGCTTCTATTCTGATTAAATGCAGTGACTAATTAAAACAAATATTAGGTGCAAAGCACTTGTGGTTAGGGAATGTTTCAAATTAACAGTGGAAAATGAGCCTCACTTTAATTTCTTTAGCAGAATAAGTTACTACTGAAAAATGAGATCAAAACTGAAGAGTTCAGTTGGAGGTTTTGCTTGCTAACTCTTATAATGGTCAAAATGGTTTTGGTTTTATGTTTGAAATAAGGTGATTTAAATGCCAGTACTTAGCCCAGGGTACATCCTTAGCTCCACCAGGGAACAAAGCTATAAATTTCTGTTTATAACATGCATATAACACTTGGTAGCTATAAACTAGTTTACAGCAGCATGAATCTCCCTTCTGGGAAATGTTCAAGTGAAGGTTTTACAGAACACTCTGACATTATCCACTTTGCCCTCGGGGTTCCTCTTCAAGCAGCCTGTACTCTGGATTTGCTCCTGTGCTGTCTCCCACATAGACATGAGTTAGTAGGGAGGTAGCAGGTTATTTGTGTTGGAGGCTTGCTGAATTATTGTTTTATGTGGCTTGTAAGGCTCAGTATCTAATGTTAGTGGCTATGAATGGAAGTGCAAGGCGATGGAGAATAAATCTTTCAATTATACGAATAGTAAGAAGTGAGGGTTTATTAATATAATAATGAGATGCTTCTCATTCTCTTCTTGTGCTTGTGGATTTTGGAAAGCTGAGATCAACTGCAGATCAAAAATAAAGACAAAAGTGCTCCTTTGTTTGTTTGTTTGTTTGTTTTCATAAAGCATGTGCTGCATGTGTGTTCCTTTGTGTTCCTTGAAAATAGTGGTATGCTAAAGAGGAGTGGGGGTAGGCTCTTTATTTCATGGTAGCAGGTAAGAGAAGCTTAGATGTAAGATGATTATTCTCCTGAGGACTTAGTGAACTCTTGTCTCTTTGTTTGTGGACTGAGGCACATATTTTAATATGTAATAATTATTCTATTATATGATAATAGTTCTCATGCAGAAGATTTCTAAATGTTATTTTGGGGGCTGAAAAAATGAACTCTTCTAAGGAAACACAGCTGTTAGCATAGCTGTGAGCTTGTATGTTCTAGAATTACCACATTTATTTTGTTTTGTAGCACCTTGAAACTTACTCTGAATACCAAATAACACATAAACGTGAGTTTTTATTCATGTTAGCTCTATATCTCCGTATAAGGGGTGTGATAGAATACATACAATCAGCACAGTTTGCATATGGGCGGGTTTTTGTAGCTCCTTTTTCACATTTACCACTGAAAAGAAGTGCTGTGGAGCTCTAACATCTTTACACATCATTTGACTCTGTTAAAAACTTCTGTAATGAGGGAAGTGCTGAGGTGGGTGCTAAAGTCTCTTAGAACTCCAGAAGGATCTGCTCAACTATACTCCTGCTCTACTGTCAGGTGTAGTTGGTAAATTATGGCTCTGTGACAGCTCCATAAGCTGTTGCTTTATGGATTTTCCTGTTTCAGGAGGGTGTTTGTACATCAGAACTGAATTGTGGCTTTGCTTGGGGAAGGGTAAACCCTGCTCTCCCTTCCTACATTTGTGTTTCAATGAAGAAAGCTGCAATTTGCAGCTAAGTGGCTGTTCGTAATATGAAACACAAATCCACACAACACAGAGTTTGTTGAACAGCTGCCTATACATTGCTCTGCAGTGGATTTGGAAAGAGATAAACATAGGGATGGGGGGAGGGTGGTGGGGCCCTGTCTTGGGGGCCAGGCACCTTTCTCCTGCACCTTGGACTAGTGGTTGGTCTCACAGCAGAAGCATCTTTCACTTCCCTCATGCTTGGAGCTGGGCTGGTGTTCAGGTCCCCACAGCCCCTGTGGCTGGGAGCAACAAGCTGCATCTGCAGGGCACCCCCTTAGTTTCTCTAGACACTGCTCTCAGTGTGGTCCTGTCCTTTTCGTGGGATATCAAAGCAGGGGTGAGGCAATTGTTTCTTCATTAAGCACTGAGTTGTAACATTTACCCTGATACAACTGAAGCATGAAGCCAGTATCTGTACTTAACCCTGAGATGGGTATTTCACAGGTCTTTCACAGCAGGCTGCAAATACACTAAAGTTACTATCCAGTTTCCTCCTCTTCAGCTCTTCTGTGTGCATTTACATGTCTGTCTTTTTTCATGGTACACCTGCTGGTCAGAAATTGTTCCTTTTACCTCTGTGTAAATGGAATCTCATTTTCTAGCAGTCCAGGCCCAGTAGTGAGCCTGTGCTGCTCCTCTGTTGTCTGTGTGTATTTAAGGACAGTCTTTGGCTCCAGGTCTGAACCTGTGGGGTGCTCTTTCTAAACATTCAGGCACATATGGTGGGGCAAAAAGAGATTTTGAATCACCTCAGCTTTACTTTAGATAGCACAAAACATGGACAAATTAATAAACTGAAAGAAATGATTCTATGGGTTGTAGGGCTTTTGAGATTTAATCAAGGCCTCTGGGCTGTCCACAATGACTTTCTGCAGCCTGTGGGATTTTTCCGTGGTGTGAGTGTCTGCTGGCTGTAGTGTTCTGCATCAGGGGTCTTTCCTCCATCCTGGCTGGTGAAAGGCTTGTGCTCCCATCTCCACTGTGTTGTGGGAGGTGATCTGGCATCAGCCTTATTTGGAGATCAGTGTCTTTACAAGAGCTGCCCTGTTCCTCGTTTTCCGTTTCAGTGATCTTCCTGGATGGTAGCCATTCATCCACAAACACTGACTGAAGTAGATGATTAACATTTAATAATATAGCTATAGGAGCTATATGCCAGAGCCTTGGCAGGAGGTGTGGGCTTGCTTATGGATTACTTCACTAGGATGACAATTTAACAGTTGCCCAGCATTTTTAAATTTCACAAGTCATTGTGCCTTCCATCTTTCTGGATTTCATTTGAAGAGCCTTGCTTAGGTAGTAACATCTTGTAATTTGTCATTTACTTTTCCTTTTTAAATTCACAGGGTGAAACATTCCTTTTTCCTTTGTGAGGTTACTTCCTTATTCCTTCCCTCTCCTCAACCCTATCAAAACCTTGGTCAGGTTTCCCATTTGCATTTTCTCTTTAGAGTAGGGGTTGAGATGTCTAGATAATTGGTAAGAGAAATGATAGAAATCATGTTTGCTCAGTAAAAAAAGCCTATCACGCATTGAAAGTTGAGACCTGTGGGCACTGCAAAGTAATATAGCAACAGAAAGGTAACAGCTCACATCACCTGCCTCAGATGTAGTTTCGTACTGGGCTGAAACTGGCAACAAGCCATTGTCATACTGGTCTGTATGTGCTGGACCTGGGTCTTGCATTGAAAACCTTTCTTTTGAGGTTTGGGATGGCAAATCCCAAAGCTACGGAGTTGGAAGCAGTGTCCTGCAGCTGGTGAAAACGTTGGGGGAAAATACAATAGCTGCCTCCTTAGTGGGTTATGTGATAAAAGCAGAGATGGAAAATGACGCTCATCAAATCTGGAGATTCATTATATTCTGCAGGTGCTTATGAAAGCATAAGCCCCTGCCATTCTTTGTGGAGCAGTGAAGTATGTCTTCATACTCGAGGAGCAGTTTTTTTCAGTGAGGTTAGTAAGGGTAGGTTTATGTGCACATATATGAGACTTGACCCCTTGGTCTCTGAGGGGCTTTCAGTTGTGCCAGACAACAGCACATCTGTGGGCCGCAAACAGAAGAGGCAAGAGGATGTTTGTGTTGGAAGTCAGAGCCTGCTTTCCAGAAGGGATTTCACTGGATCTGTGTGTCAAATGTGGCTTCAATTCTGAATAATCATAGAATCATAAAATCATAGAATAGTTAGGGTTGGAAAGGACCTTAAGATCATCTGGTTCAAACCCCCCTGCCATGGGCAGGGGCACCTCCCACTAAACCATGTCACCCAAGGCTCTGTCCAACCTGGCCTTGAACATGGCCAGGGATGGAGTATTCACAGCTTCCCTGGGCAACCCATTCCAGTGCCTCACCACCCTTACAGTAAGAACTACTTCCTTATATCCAACCTAAACTTCCCCTGTTTAAGTTTTAACCCCTTACTCATTGTTCTGTCACTACAGTGCCTAATGAAGAGTCCCTCCCCAGCATCCTTATAGCCCCCCTTCAGATACTGGAAGGCTGCTCTGAGATCTGCATGCAGCCTTCTCTTCTCCAGGCTGAACAGCCCCAACTTTCTCAGTTTATCTTCATATGAGAGGTGCTTCAGTCCCCTGATGATCCTTGTGGCCTTCTCTGGACTTGTTCCAACAGTTCCATGTCCTTTTTATGTTGAGGACACCAGAACTGCACACAAATACTTCAAGTGAGATCTCACGAGAGCAGAGCAGAGGGGCAGGATCACCTCCTTCGATCTGCTGGTCACGCTCCTTTGGATGCAGCCCAGGACACAGTTGGCTTTCTGGGCTGCAAGCAAACACTGAAGCTGACTCATGTTCAGTTTCTCATCAACCAACACCCCCAAGTCCTTCCCCGCAGGGCTGCTCGGAATCTCTTCTCTGCCCAGCCTGGAGCTGTGCCTGGGATTGCTCTGACCCAGATGTAGGACCTTGCACTTGTCATGGTTAAACTTCATAAGGCTGGCATCAGCCCACCTCACAAGCGTGTCAGGGTCCCTCTGGATGGCATTCCTTCCC